>KZ825869.1:40001-167068 GCA_003184645.1 Aspergillus ellipticus CBS 707.79 | reverse complement strand
GGGAGGGGACGTACAGTTGTCAATGCCCTGGAAGTAGAAGTCGGTCTGGACACTCGTCAGGTTGTACCCGACCCACTCGTAATCGATCTCGTCCGAGTCGTCGGACATCAGGATGAAGCCCGTCACGACACCACCCGTGCGACTGCTCTTGATGGAGGCCGAGATCTTGCCGTACCAGATGTAGTGGTTCAGCATGTACAGACTGCCCGTCGTGCCGTTGGGCATGGTCAGCCACAGGCTGTCGTTCTTGATCAGGGGGTAGCCGCTGTACGCCCAGTCGTATTCAGACGCGTTGCCGAGGTAGTGGTCGTAGAGGACGGCGTTGTCCAGGGTCGTGAACGTGTAGGTCTCGTTCTTGCAGATGGGCTCGGGGGCGCACGAGTTGAGCGAGTAGGACTCGAGGGGGTTGCAGCCTCCCAGGCAGTATGTTCCGACACCACATTGTCCGCCTGTTTGGGTGGTTAGCAGTGTTGGTGGTGGTGGGGGGGGGGGAGGAGAAGAGTGGCTTACTGTAGCAGCAGGGGTAGTCCTCAGGGCACTTGTCGTCGGCGCTGCAGGTCGGCGCGGTGGCCTGGACGGTGGCCGCCGCGAGGGCAGCCACGAAGAGCGTCGCAGTGGAACGCATTGTGATTGTGCGTGAATGGATTGATTCAATGCACCGCAGCCAGAACAATGGGTGGAACAAGGGCTGCGAGGGAGGTGGGCTACAGTGCAAAGATGAAACGGCAGCGGAGTTTCACTGATGATCAATCGCCCGGGGGCGGGCTTATGATTATATTGGGGGAAAATCGCTCATGACATCCACGCCCCATCCCGACCGGGGGGGCGCCGGACCACGGAATAGGGGAACGTGTGGGACAGACGAACGGCCGGAGATAGCGGTTGTGCTGGTCGGACTGGATAGATAGCTTGCCTCCTGGAGCTGCTGGGTCAGGGCTGGCATGGCCCGGCTAGCCGAAAGGGTGCTGGCGACCCTGGCGAGGGCGAGTGATGCCAGGCCACGGCGCACTAGAGGCCCTCGGAGCCTTGGGGGAAGGCCACTAGAGGCGATAGTAATGAGGCAATGAATAAAATGAATAATGCTTGCAGAGGATCCTGTCAGGAACGCGCCCCCTTCATTGGCCGGGGGGCATCGCGATAAGCGAGTTGGCAGGCCTCTCCACAGCCGCCCCAGAGAGACTGTCCATTGGCCTGTCCATCAAAAAACCGAAATGCCAGCGGATAAACAGTCGAGTCGAGCGAGTGGCCAATCCCAGTCATAGGCAGCAAGATTTACCATTGATTGCCAGTCGGTCAAGCTTTGCTAGTGCGCCACTAGTGCGCTGGATGCAAGCTATCTCAGGGGCATTGCGCGTCCTGTGTCTTCACCTTCCCCGGCGGGTGATGATCGCTGTCATCTGCCAGGGCGCAGTTGCTGTGTCAATTCTGACCACGTGCATGCGCTGACTCGAGTTGCGTCCTCTGACCCTGAGAATCCTCCATCGTTCCTACTCATCCTGGCTGTGGTGTTGTTGCGCGAAGGTTGCCGGGCGGCTTGGATGCGATGGCCGACTACTGCGTGTGGCATGGTACGCTACCGATGGGCCGAGGATGACCAGAATCTTCCGCGGGTGGGTCAATGGGCCAACCAACAGCCAACCAACTTGGACCGACGGATTGATTGACTGACTGTCTCACTGTCGCCTGAAACACCACGCTCAATCCTGTTTTCCTGCGCCTGGTGGCTCTACACGTGATGCCCAGAAATTAGGGCTAATCTAATCACGGATCTGATGCTCGACTCGGATCGAGGCCATCCCATCAACTATCCAGTCACTGAAATGGCCCTCGAGTCCGTGTCACCGCGAGTTGATTAATTCCCAGTTTTTTTTTTTTCGTGCGCGCGTCATCGCTGTAGATTTCGTTGGACCACCGGATGGCATTCCGTCAGCCATCACCGAAGCTTGGCTAAAGCTTATCTCGCGTCGACAGGGGCGTTCCGGGAGTCCTGTCCACGATGACCACGTCTCCGCCAGCGCAGCATGTCTCACCCGAGGTTTATTTATACACTGCATAGTTCACCTAATTTTGGGCCAAGTTCAAATGGTTCTATTGCAGACTACCGCAGGCAGCGATGGTGGTTGAAAATAGAATACAGACATGCGCCGCGAAAGGAGGCCTCAAGGCGACCCGCTGGGTGACAACTAACCCCACGGGTTGTCTGGCTGGCGGGTATATACCGAGGAACTATGAAATGGAGACGCACGTACAGAAACGTCCCACTGGCACATGCTATTTGCACCTTCCAGGTAAAAGGAATGGCCGCTCGCATCATGATTCACGGTGGCCTTACTAGTCCCCACTTGGGTTGAAGTCCGGGTAAAGTTATCAAATATGAACTGGTGCTCGAATGCGGGGCTCCAAATGGCCAGGCTGCAGTCTCTGCTGTCCAGCATGGCTCAAGGTTACCTCCTTTGTGAAGAGATGAGAAACCGAGTGGAAGATGCAGAGACTGTCTCAGCAATAGCTTCAGTCGGACCATCGCGACGTCAATTAGAACGGTCGCTCTGGTGAGATATAAATAGCATCTTGCGAAAAATGGCTGCAGCGCTAAAATATATATAGAGCGCTTGAACTATTTCTCCGGGATAATGACAAATTTTGAACTTTGTGAAAATATGCATATGTGATCGACTGGGGATTGCGACATGCCAACAGTAACCGCAATCTCGATAAGATCATTTTATCAGCTTCGTTCAAACCTCCATATAAACCACCATGTCGCCCCCAACTCTTGGCGTTATGTTGCGGAGATCCGATTGTGACTTGTAGTGTTCTTTTGCTGATCCCTGTCAGCCCCTTTTCGGACTCCTGGTCGCCAATCTTATCCCGATATCTGATCGCCGTGGTCGCGGAATAGTGAGGCGATATAGGGGCTCGCCACTGCCATGCCGGTGGCGTACAATATCATAATTTTTCACTCAAATAAATTCCTGGTCTAAGAATCCTATCCTAGCATCGCCATAATACGATTGAAAAGATCACAGTAATATGATATGTCGAAGGGTTTAGGCGCTAGACTGCGCTGCGCTGGTGAATGCATATAAAGCTTAGCCACCACCCACACACAGTATATGTAGGCTGCGAGCATCCTAGATAACTCCAACCAAAGACCCAACGACCCCAAATTCATGGCTGTAATTCGCCTTTATCGCTCCTACAGTTTAAACATGGTATATCTCTGCTGCAACAGTATGAGATAAACCTGGCACTCAATAGGTCGGAGAGCTGCGATATGGAGTGTCTGTGTATCACGAAAAGCGCCATGTGAGTGTCAGGCTTTCCCGTCCTGGTGAAATCAAGCAAAATAGTCAGCCATCGAACTGTTCATGCTTACATGTTTTCCGTCTGGAATTAATACTCATTCCTTCAAGTTTTCGACCGTTCTATTCGGAGCCAGTCGCTTTTTTTTTTTCACCTATCAACTTAGTTTTTGTTCACCCTCACTGTTTCCTGAATTCATGACAATATCTTTCATTCGTCCCGCACACTCCTGGGTCTTATTTTGACTGTATTCAGCGTCGCCTCCGCCTCCTCGGTCGACTTTGAGAAGTGCTCATCCAATGTAAACATGACTTGCCGTTCGCACGTTCGTAGCTGAAGTACAGGACAATAAAGTTAGAACTTTCTCTGATACTTAGCGACAACAGGAGGTTTTATTCCGGAGTGGAGGATGGTTATTATATATATACCCACTATGCAGAGCAATGGAGCAAAGATACTACAGGTGGATCATGTTTAAGGAGAGACATGAACCCGATTTTTCTGCATAAATAATATGCTTCAAGATAATAGAATAGAGGCATCACCGATCCTTTGAGTAATTTATCACATTCCGGAAGACTATAAAAAGCAACATTGTATTGGCAAGCCTATATTCCATGGGTGTGCAAGATAAAGCTTATGATTTTGATTTTATTGTTAATATATATCGTATTTCTTCATCGGCGCGGAAACCCTGCAAAGTAGCTGAGTCCTCAATGAACTGACCAACATGGTAAAATGCGATCAAAGAACACCTTCATGTTACGCTATATGTTAATGAGAGTATCTGGGCTATCGAGACTGTCTACTTCAAGCACGCGACGTTTGATGGTCAACGGCAGCATGTAGATAGTCTTTCGAAAATTTTGATCGGTGAAAAGATTCCACCGAGAAAAATATATACTGCGAGATAATACGCCGCGAAATTTCACCCAATAGGGTAGTATGGGGTTTGTCAGCAATAAAATAAAGTGTCAGTCCATTGGTCGGTTTATTCTCAATAATGGGAAGAATATCATAACGAAGAAACCACTCTTGTGAACATATCGAAGGATTGTTGAATTATTGTTCTGCATACCTCCTCCCTGGAACGCGACTCGGGGGCCACCCCCCCCTGCGGTCTAGCTCCCTGGGCTAACTCCGAGGGCGCGTCGCAAGACACCCCCCAAAGCGGTCACGGAGAGCCCGCCAAATCCGGGGCTCGAGCGATCGGCACGGGGATGTGGGATGCGGCATGCCGCGGCGCCAAGGCCGGCCAAGGTCGGGGGTTAACATGCTGCTGCTGGCGCTGCTGGTGCCGAAGAAGAAGATGCACATCCGCGGTACGTACGTCGGTTGCGCGGCTGGAATAATTTTATCTGATGGCTGTCTATGATGCAGGCAGAGGATGATCATTGCTCTAAGGAAGTGGTGGAATTGGTGTCACCTTTCTGACCACCGTGGGGAGCGTGGTTTCTAACCCTGGTGGTTTTAGCTTATATTGAACGAGTGTAAACGTCTTGACTCGCTAACTCCTTTCTTCATGGCATGTTGCACGCCAATGGGTCGCTACAAGCTAGATTAGTCTTGCCCCCCGCCCCGAGTGGAATGAATGAAAGAAAAAATGGGTACAGAAGGGAGGAAAGGGCGGCCAAGGTACGCAGTAGATACCTAACGCGAGGGCAGGTGTCGAAAGTACAGCATGCGGCGATATTGCTATCTCCACATGGGAGCTGACAGTTCAGCAGAGCTAGAGATCCGGTGTCATTAGTATACTTTTGGTTTCCTTGTTTAGGCATAATGGCCCATCCTACCTGAGTAGCTCTTGCCTACGCAGTGCTTCCCCTCGGACTAACAAAGTACTACATACTACATACAAACTAGTATCGCGCAAAGCACTATGCACAATTCGGACCGATGCGCAGTACTCGCATCCAAGCCATAAAATCCTGCAGCCCATGCGTCACTCGAATCTCATCTCGATGCGAGGCCTGCCTTGCTGCGAACGGCGAGCCAAGACGCGGACCGCCCGGAGTCCCGTAGGGCCCTGCGGGGCCTGTTCCAGGGTCAGTATCTCCGAGCACCAAGCTGCGCATATGCGAATACCCTGATAGGCTGCTGGCCGTACCTGACGCGTATGCTGAAGATATCCATTGACCGCAAAGACTCCTGGACGGGCCGCAGTGCTACACCTCTCCCTCACCAACCACCGAAGAAACAGCTGCTCGCAAAGTGGACCTGGAACAGGGATGCGATCAGCTCGAAGCTTTCACGTATAAAGTTCACCTTACCCGTCCAGTCTCGATCTCACCTCCTCTCCCACACCACTCTAGACATTCCTTCTATCCTTCATTCATTCATTCATTTTTCTCCGTCACTTTTTTGGTCCCAGCCAATTCATTCATCCACCATGTATTTCAAAACCCTCTCCAGTCTCTCCCTCCTTATCGCCGCGGCAACCGCCACCTGCGACAAATCCACCCTCAACACGACCGTGGGCAACTATATTGTCTCCGAGGGCGAAACCATCGCCGAAGTCTCCAACGCCGTCGACCGCGGCATCTGCGATATCGCACGTCTCAACCGCATGGCGGACGCCAAGCTGCCCCTGATCAGGGGCGAAGAGCTGCTCATCCCTCCGGAAACCTGCACCATCGACAACTCGACCTGCCTCATCGTCCCCAGCAAAAGTGGTAACTACGCCGACTGCGTCAAGGGCGGTCCGCACACCTACTACACCCTCAAGGGCGACACGATCCGGTACATCGCGCTGAAGCTGAACATCGCCGTTGAAGCGCTCTCCGCGACTGCTCAGGGCGGCGTCAGCGATCCCGACGCCGAGGTCCAGGTGGACAACTTCATGAAGGTTCCGCAGTGCAGTCCCAGCCGTTGCACCGTTGAGCCTGTCCAGTTCACCTACGGTACCTACAAGGATATTGCGGAGAAGAGGGGTGTCACCGTGGGCCAGATTATGGGATTCAATCCTACGTACAACCACTCTGATGACTCTATCGCGGGAAGTGCGGTTATCACGATTCCGACCTTTTGTGAGGAAGTGGGCAACAACATTAGTGTTATTTCTTGAAATGGGTTCTGGTTCTTGAATGCTTGGAGACAGGGGGGTGTGTACATATAGTGTATATAAGACTTTTAGTCCAAGGTAATTGATGGATGTATCTTTACTACTTATATTCTGCTGTGATTCCTTGGGCTGTAATCTGTAATCTGATCGTAAATGATCCGCATCATTTAACCAATACATATCCCGAGAGGAGAGATAGAACTATACAACTGGTAAAACATAGAAAGTGAAAAAATAGTGACCGATGAGTGGCAAATTCTGACAGGATCTCTATTTTGTGATTATAATTAATTTTTTGGTACACAAATCGGGATGCTACCAACAGCCAGAGGTTCGAAGGTCGGGCTAATCTCGCCATGGTATTGCACATGTATTGGTGCTTAATTTTATGTTACTGGCAAGAGACGCAGCCATGTTAATGACGCTCAAGTTAATGTGATCCATAGAGGCTAGTATGAGCTACAGTAAAGTCACAATTCCCAGCAAACCACCTCCTGTGGCCACCCCCCTGTTTTCTGTCTAGAATAATGAGTGACCTAGCACAACAATTAGATTCGTTAAGAACTTATTCCGCAAAGTAAGATACCCCACGGTCCAAGCTCATCTAATCAGCCAAAGGCACCAACGGTAATGGCTCAGAAGGCCCTACAGGCCTATCCCGACCATCTTCATCCGCGCGATCCAGGATAGTCTGAACCAGCGCTACCGCATACCAACAAGAATCATCAAAATCGCTGTTGCCACTACAGGACAAATCGAACAAATCACTCCGGAATACCTATCCCAGCCACAGTCAGTCCGATACGCCCCCCAGAGATCAAGAACTTACCCGAGACATATTATCCAGCGTCCAAAACACAAAGTAATACCCATTCGTCGATATCCCATACACGACAGAGTTCCAATCCCCGCGGTCCTGACGATTTTTATGAACCATGGCTAAGAAGAACAAATTAGCCCATCTTATGCAGGGAGAGCAGGTAAAACATACCCATATAAGCCAAAACCGGCGAATCAACCACCGCAGCCTTCCCATCCTTATCCGCCACCACAACAACCAAATAATCCCCGAACTCACTACGCCCATCGCCATGCGCAACCACATAGTGCGCATCAGAAACCAGACGCCACGGCTCGCCGGAAATCCTGAAATTCCGCTCCACTCGGGTATCTGAGCGGAGGACCAACCGATCAGATCTCCTATCTGAGTCTTCTGGGATCGGGAGAGAGTCGACTTTCGACGCGACGCACGGCTCCAGAACCGCTTTTACCCTGTGACGCCGCAGGATCGTTTCTCGGAGAGATCCTTCGATCGGGTTTCCCAGTTCCAGGGAGAGGAGGGTTTGTTCTGCTGCACATCAGTATAAACTTCGTTAAAAGGCGCAGAATGAAGACGAACTTATTTGGTCGAACGCGGTCGGGCGTTTGAGAGTCTGGAAGCCATCGGAATAGCACATTTTCAGATCGAATAGGTTGCAGACATTCCGGGTGACGAATTCTTGCTCCCGGTCGAAGATTATCTGTGCGGTTGCCGTAGGGGGGTCGACGGAGGGGTCTTGTCGGGTTTCGAGGTCTTGTGAGGGGATGGAGGGGTCGTTTGGGGGTCTCAGGCCATGTTGTAGGATGCTGTCGAAGAAATGCGTGATTCGGGCTATTGTGCGGTGGTTGAGGGAGGATATGGCGTGCATTTTGGGTGAGATGGGATGGTGGTTGAGGTGGTGAGGTGGGGAGGGAGAGTCAAAGGGTGGATGATTTGTTCTAACTGAAATTTGCTCGCTCGATGTCATTATCGTGTCAGTGTTGGATTTGGAGGTTGGGTGTGTTGCTGGTCCTTGGGATGGTGGTGACGTGAACACATGATGACCGTGTTTGGTAGAACTGAAGTATACCGCCCAGGGGTGAGAATATTACTTCCTCGGTGTTAGTGCTGTTAGTATGTATGGTATTTTTGACCAGGAAACTCTTTCTCAAACCCGTATTCACCATGATGCTAGACAAAATTACGCGTGGGGAACAGCAGGTTGTTTGCTCTACTTTATTCTCTGTCTGTCTTGAAGGCCATGACATGTCCCACGCGAACATACCCGCTCCAACAATCCAGCCAATGTTAATTTTCAAATCCAATAAGCTAAGATTAACGCGCCCAAGTCTGCCCGCTATTTATAGCTCTGCTGATTGAAGGAGGGGGTGGGCGCTTAAAAGGCACGCTTCCCCCCAACGCGGTTCCGAGCACGTCTTCCTTCAGACCATTTCAACACAATCAGAAATGCTCCCTCCTCTCCTCAAACCACTCGCAGTCTTCGCTACGGACTCCCACTCCCAGCGCTATATCAAAACCGTCCGAAACATTGGCGATGCATGGCGCAAGCTAACCGACGAACCCAGCCCGGAAAGCAAAACCACCATCATCGAGACCACATTCGATGTGACGATTAAACTATCCTACGATCCCTCAAGCGACGAATTGTCCGTTCTTTTCGAGCTGCAATCGACCAAAGCACCGACCACAAACCCCGAACCAGTCCGCCACTATCGGATCTTCCCCGACTACGGCACCGACTTCATTTGGCTAAACCAAGACGACCCATTCTACGCCCTAGATAGTACCTACATCGAGTCTTCAGATGCGCTCTCATTCTTCCCGCCCGCAGTGCTGGAAAATTATGATGCCTGGGTTGACACACATACATTGATTGGTTTAACGAACGATGCGAGGAGACACAGGACTACAATGCGCCTGTTTTCCAGTCTGTGGCAGAGGAGGTCAGTTAGAATGTTGCGGGGTTTATGTTGGCGTGGAGGATTGTGATGCAGTCGGGCGTGGGCAGCGTGGAGTATTCGGTGGGGGTGTCAAGGTATCTCCTCAGACGGGGGGAGGAGAATCGGGTTATGAGGGTGTTTTTGGAAGATCAACTGGGGATTTTGGATAGGGGGGGGGGGGGTGAACTGGGTAGGGTGTGGGTAGATTGATTGTGGCTGTTATGGGGTTTATGTTGGTTTTCGGCAGTAGGCTGTCTTGGATCATTTTTAATAATGTTAGTGTTTTTGTTGGGCAAGATTCTAGAAGCAACTTGTGAAGTAAGTCTTCCTCGCCACATTTTCTCTAGGGGTGGATTTAAAAGTGAGATTTTCCGATCATAAACATAACTGTTCATTAAGAGATGCAATTCTGGAGCAGCCTAACAATAATAGTGCCTTTCTTTTGTGAACACTGTATTCGATTAGCTAGTCTTAACAAAGGTCAACCGTTTTGAAATTTACGGAAGGGACAAATCTGAAATAAGCGCTAGCATGGATTGTCACATCCATGCTGACACAAGTACTTTCTTGAACCAGCCCTGCCTCATGCATGGCCCCGACGTGCAAATAGACTTCTGACCCTCCCTGATGGAGACTACATCCTGGTCTCCAGCACAGACCATCGGCCTTTAGTCCGAAATCTGGCCACCCCATCCCCTGGCGACGACTCGCTTTCCCACGTCGGAGACTTCTGGGGCAAAGTTTGCCCGGCGGACGGATGTTGAACGGATGCCCTGACTAATGAGGCTTGCCCCCTCGCTGCAGCAGTGGAGACAGCCCCCTCGGCTCCTCCCAGACGAGCCAACCAAAGGCAACTAGTTCTGCACCGCAAGAACTGCCGTTGCGCGAGTCAGCCCACGGCTGCAGGCCCGATCAGCCACCCGAGTCGGAGACTTAGCTCGAAGGGGCAAAACAGAGGGGCCAATTCTTCATCCTCATGGTCGGCCGAGTTGGAGTCCTCCACCCGGATTTCAAAGCAATTCCACTGGCTTCGGTCGGTGTATACTGACTGTATAAAGCCGCTGTCCATCTTCAATCCCTCAACGCCCAATTACCCTCCCCATCCCTCCATCCCTCCATCCCTCCATCCACCACCATGACTGTCTCCAGCCTGGCCAACCACCCCGCCCAGGGCATCTCCTACTTCACGCCCGCCCAGGACATCCCCGCCGGCACCGCCGCCAACCCCCAGACCAGCGGCAAGCCCGTCCCCAAGCTGTTCCACCCGCTCACCATCCGCGGCGTCACCTTCCAGAACCGCCTCGGCGTAAGCGCCCCTCCCCTCCCCTCCCCTCCCCTCAAACACCTCCCTCCATTCCCCCAACTGACCCCCTCCCAGCTCGCCCCTCTCTGCCAGTACAGCGCCCAAGATGGCCACATGACCCCCTACCACATCGCCCACCTGGGTGGGATCGCCCAGCGCGGCCCCGGCCTCATGATGATCGAAGCCACGGCCGTCCAGTTCGAGGGGCGGATCACCCCCCAGGACGTCGGTCTGTGGAAGGACTCGCAGATCGAGCCGATGCGCCAGGTGGTTGAATTCGCGCACAGCCAGAACCAGAAGATCGGCGTGCAGCTGGCCCACGCCGGGCGCAAGGCCAGCACGGTGGCGCCGTGGATCTCGGGGACCGCGACGGCGACCGAGGAGCTGGGCGGGTGGCCCGACCGGGTGCTGGGCCCCAGCGACATCCCCTTCGCCGACACCTTCCCGACCCCCAAGGCCATGACCGCCGACGACATCGTGCAGTTCAAGAACGACTGGGCCGCGGCCGTCAAGCGCGCCCTCGCCGTCGGCGTCGACTTCATCGAGATCCACGGCGCCCACGGCTACCTCATCTCCTCCTTCCTCTCCCCCGCCGCCAACAACCGCACCGACGCCTACGGCGGCTCCTTCGAGAACCGCATCCGTCTGCCCCTCGAAATCGCCCAGATCACCCGCGACATCGTCGGCCCTAACGTCCCCGTCTTCATCCGCGTCTCCGCCTCCGACTGGCTCGAGGAGACCCTCCCCGAGCAGAGCTGGCGCTCCGAGGACACCGTCAAGTTCGCCCAGGAACTCGCCAAGCAGGGCGCCATCGACCTGATCGACATCAGCTCCGGCGGTGTCCACGCCGCCCAGAAGGTCAAGTCCGGCCCGCTGTTCCAGGCCCCGTTCGCCGTCGCGGTCAAGCAGGCCGTCGGCGACAAGCTGCTCGTGTCCGCCGTCGGCGCGATCACCAACGGCCGTCAGGCCACCGACCTCCTCGAGAAGGAGGGTCTGGACGTCGCCCTGGTCGGTCGTGGATTCCAGAAGGACCCCGGTTTGGCGTGGACGTTCGCGCAGCACCTCGACACGGAGATCGCCATGGCCAGCCAGATCCGCTGGGGTTTCACGAGACGCGGCGGCACCGAGTTCATTGACCCCGGTGTCTACAAGCCCTCCATTTTCGATGCCTAGATATACCGAGAGGGATGATAGAGATACACACTGTACATAGAACCATAGACTTTCTTCTATTCACTCACATCTAATCTAACCTTCTACTTCCCATCCCTATAACCAAACTCCATCCACCACAATCCACACATCTAAAGACCAGCCGTCTCCCCCACCCTAAACACATACTTCACCGCACTGGCCTTCCCATCCCTTAAATCCTCCATCGCACCCTGCACACCCCCCAACCCGCCCTCCCGCACCATCACCGGATGTCCCGTCCATCGCCCACCCGCCAGCGCCCGCGTAAACCACCGACAAAACGCCGCACACAGATCCCGACAATCGTCCTCCCCACCGCCCAGATGCGCCGCACTCACAAACGTCAAACTCGCCACGCCGGGACTCACGTCCGGCACATCCGGCAACACATAGTTCACCTTGCCGCCGGGGTTAACAACCCCCTTCATGACTGCAGTGCTGTCCTCGGACATGATAGTGTCGAGAGCGTGGTTCGCGACCAACCCCTGAGACTCCAGGACGGATTTGACAGCGGAGACGGTAGCTTCGGATCCGTTGCGGTAATCGATGAAGGGCGCGCCCTACGTGGAAACCCTGCTCGACGCGTCCGCCGGCGATGGCCACGATGGGGTGCACGTTGCTCTGGCGGGCGAGTTTGATCGCGAATGAGCCGACGGCTGTGCTGGCGCCGTAGATGATCAGTGGGGTGCGCGCGCGGGGGTTGGCTTTGGTGGCGGGGGTCCACGGGAGGGGGAGGGCGAGGTGGTGGTAGAGGGAGATCACGGCTGTGAGGGCCGCGAGGGGAATGGTTGCTGCTTCTGCGTGGGGTTAGTGTTTGTCTTCTATTTTGGGGAAGGGGGAGGGGGGAGGGGGGAATACCCTCGAAGGAAGTCTCGTGGGGCAGATGGAAGGTCGTGTGGCTCCATGCGACGGCGTATTCGGCGAACGAGCCGCCCGGGGTCAGCATTTCGTGGAAGGCGGCGACGCGGTCGCCTTTCTAATATTATTAGGTGGGTGTGCGTTAGCCCTAACTGGTCTGGTGCAGGGGGGAGAACGAGTGAGGGGGGTGGAATGAGGGGGGTGGGGGAGGGGGGTGCCTTGAATTCCACCACGTCCTTGCCCACCTCGACGACCTCCCCGGCAATGTCATCGCCCTGGTTGATGCCCAGCCGGATCATCTCGTTCTGCTCCCCTAACGGCTTCGCGGGACTGTTGGCCCAGTCCGGCGCCTTCCAGTCCTTCGGGTTCGAGCCGGACACGATCACCTTGATGAGGACCTGGTCGTCGTTGATGGTCGGGATGGGGGAGTCGACGAGCTTGGTGCGCGCACCGAGGAGATTGATGACTTCTTTCATTTTGGTTGTGGTTGTGGTTGTGATTGTGAGGTTGGAGAATTAGAGTTGGCGAGGCTGCAGCTGCAGGAATGCCGGTACATAATCTGCAGAAATGCTTAAATTATCCGGGGTATACGGCCAAGGCCGATCATCCTGGTACCCTAGTCTTATATTGCGGGTTGGGGTGCCCAGGGGTATGCATTACCAATTATTCATAAGCGGGTGGGGAGCATCGTCGTCCTGATGTCATGAGTGGGCCCTCTTTGACGTTATGCAGTGGGTGGAGGGCATTATTCTCGGGTGAGGTTATATCGGGCTGTGCTATGGGAAGAATTGTTGGATTGAGCGGATGATTTGTCTTTCTATGGCCTCAATATGCTCCAGTGTTTACGTGAATACTACCTTGCTCTACTACCTAGAGAAGAGCCTTTTGTAATAAACACGGGTTTGGAAAATAACCTTCCAGTCCATCAAGGACCTTCACCCCCTACTGCTCGATACAGTATCCTGTAAACCGCCTGCGCGTTCTGCGATTTTTTCAACTATATGACAAAATGCACCCTGTTCTCTCTCGCGAGGGTCTTCCATGTTGATGATGTCTTTGAACGACTTGCTGACTTCCCATGACTCCTAGAGACCGCTTGGAAGGTTGTTAAACTTCAAATCACTTGAAGCTCTTTGAATGCAAGTGTCTCCTATTCTGCCTTTTGGAGATAGCCGCCCTTGAGATAATTGCTCAGCACGGGAGTGTAGTCGAAAATCATATCACGGAGATAGGCGAAAGGCCGGGGAACGGAGTGGAACATTCTGCCAAGTACTCGAGCGAACTCGACATTATGGTTAACATAGTCGACTCGCTGCTCTTCATAGATCTCGAATCCAGCGCTGACTGCTCGCTGGTCCCGTACATCCACACCGCCAAGGGCATTGGCAAGGAAGTAACCATCTTCAATCGCCATGCCCATTGCCATATGCTGCATACGGGGATACTAAGTGTACCGCATCACCAACGCACACGACCCGACCGGTGGACCATTTCTTCATCGATGGCCCGTTGAAAATCTCCCAGCGATATACCTGCGTCTGAAAGTCGGTGGCATCTAGAAAGCGAGGCATTGGCTGTGCCCAATCCTTGAGGATCGCAGTGAGATGGGCTTTAGGGTCATCCGAGACACCCATGATGGCTCAACTACCCACCACTCAAACCCTGGATTTCCCTCGTGAAGCATGGGGAAGAAGCTCACCTGGTACTGCCAATCCTGTGAGATGAAGCCGTAGTTTGGAGGGATATCAGGGATTTGGTCACACCAGGCGAGCCAGAGCCGGATGCCAGTGTGAAATAAATGCGGCTCGCCAAATGCTTGTCGGGATACATTCGAGCGAATACAGTCTGCTCCAATGAGGATGTCCGCTGTCTCTCGATAGCCGTTTTTGAAACAGAGTTCAATGCTGTCCTTGTACTCGATGTAAGACGTGAACTCATGATCGCCATAGATAGTGCCCTCGGGAACTAACTCCAGCATCTTCTTGAAGATAGAGGAGCGAAGAACACCATAATGCCAGCCCTTGATGCCCATCCGCTTCTCAACCTCTGGATTGAAGGGCAATTTGACGCGTTCTGCGCCGGACTTGTTTTTGAAGTAGGTCACTGTGTAGGAGCCGAAACTTTCCGAGTCGAGGCCGTAGGATCGGAGAATAGCTAGGACAGGAGCGGAAAGTAAAACCGCTCCTCCAATGGCTTTGCATTCGGGTTGTCGTTCGAAGACACGGACATCGTAGCCTCGTTTGATAAAGGCTAGGGCCGTCGAGATTGATCCGGGTCCTCCTCCGAAAGCAGCGACTCTTTTTCCGGGGCGCCAGTTTGTGGATGACATTGAGATTCAATTGAGCGCAAAGATTTGAAAATTGGTCGATAGTATAATCTGGAAATATATGTCTGGGTGAGCTCGAGATGCAGTTAAGTTGGCGGCAGGAGCCGAGCCGTTATATAGAATTTGACATAAACCATCTAACTTGGACCATCAGCAGGGCCACACCATGTATAGGCATCTAGACACTTGTTTCTATTCGATGCTATTACATTTCGGCTGTTTGGCTAAATGGAGGGGTGGTCTACAACTTCACGGCTTTGGGGGATTTTGCCCACATCCCGATGGTCTCCCATCTCCGCTTAGTCAGTCAACCCAGGCGATGTTTTTCCCCTACGGAATAGCCTCCATCCCTCGCCTGCTGACAGAAAGCTGTCCAAATCGTGTAAATCATCTGTACTTCATGTTACGTCGGTCGCATGCTATGTCGAATCATTGTATTGCCATAGGCATCGTTATATTGAATATTTTTTGTGGCCGTTTAATTCTCTCTCAACAGAGACCTTCTGCAACATGTAAATACCTTCCTAATTCCAATTGAAATCGGATATGGGGGCCATTTATGTCAATAATTTAGGTGAATTAAATAGTTCCGATATTTGCTCCGTTTTTTTTTTTCCAAATTCCATTTCACATTATATATATTCATACGGAGTGATAGACAGAAAATTGCACATTACATTCAATAGCTCAAAATACAGCGCTGAAAAGCCCGACACGTCCCTTCTTCCGCGTCAGCTCCTGGTCTTCCTCGATTGTGGCATCGTCGATGGAACTGAGACCTGTTGTAAGATCCATCTCATGGCTGCGCACAAACCATGACCAGTCTCTAGACCACAGCTTCCAGAAAACGTACAAAAAGAGTACAATAGGCGCTGCCAAAAAGTTCAAGAAAAAGTTATACGCTCCACCAAGGGACCCATCTGGCCAAACCGAAGTATAGAAGGTTGCAATAATGCATAGTATGCAAAGCGCGAGTCCAACGCAGCTGCCCCAGACACCGTACGCTGCTCGGTAGGGTATCTCAGACTCGGAATGACCCTGGATTCTCCATGCCCTGCGAAACCGAAGATGGGCAGCACAAATACTACCCCAGGTGAAAAATGCTGACAGCCCTGACAAAGCAAGCAGCCAATCGAAGATTGTTTCTGAAGACGACGCCTCCGTGATATAGGCTATCAATCCGAACGCCAGCTGAATAGCAATACAGGCGAGTGGACGTCCTTGTTTGTCGATATACCGCAGAAATTGCGGGGCCATATCATGCATTGCCAAAGCCTGCATTGTGCGAGTGGAGCCAAACGTACAAGAGTTGGCAACACTGAAGACCGAAACCGTGATAACCGCATTGAAGATAGACGGGAGTACAGGGATGCCAGCCAACCGGATCGCCAACACGAACGGAGAGTCTTTTGTAGAGCTTGTCGAGGCATTGAGCAAATTGGGCGAATCGGATGGGACAATGATGCCGAGGATCAGAAGTCCCACGATGTAGAAGAATGCAATTCGCCAGAAGATCTGTTTGGCGGCGCGAGGAAGTTCTTTTCGGGGATTGGTCGTTTCTGCTGCTGCCAGCCCAATGAATTCCACTCCTCCGTATGCGAACGCCGCGGTGACGAACACAGAACAGAATCCAGCAAAGCCATTGCGGAAGGCCCCGGGGCTCTTCCAGTATCGAAAGCCAATGTAACCACGATCGTCAGTGGAGACACCTCCGCAGTCGATGATGATGCCCAGAATCATGAACCCGAGAATTGCGACAATCTTTATGGTGGAGAGCATAAATTCCACTTCGCCATATCCGCGTACCCCAAAATACTGAATCAAGCAGGTTGCGACGAGAAATACCGTGACCCAGACCCCGTTGTCGATATCGGAGTTCCAGAAATTGAGGGTAAGACCGGCCGCTGTCAATTCGAATGGCAACGTCGTGAGCCAGCTGATCGCGTAGTCCCAGCCCATGGCAAATCCCCTGCAACGGAAATCGTGGATGATTAGTTTTTGAAAAAGCTGAAGATTCATTCGGTTCTGCTCCTTACCACGAGGGGTCCAAGAACCGACAGCTGTAAACAAAAAACGATCCATTGACGGGATACAGAACAGCCAGCTCCGCAAGGGCTTGAATGGTGCACATAATCATTATACCAATGATCGCGAAACATATGATCTGGAGTTTTGTCAGCGATATCATTCATGCTCAGGTAACTTGGTAAATCTCACCAGACTGGCGGGTCCGCCACTTTCTAGAGCGCTGCCCACGCTTATGAAGTAGCCTGAGCCAACAGCACCGCCTTTTCTAGGTTGTTAGCTATTGCCATACAGCGTATATGGCGAAACTATACCTAAGGCAATCATCTGCATGTGACGACTTTTCAAATCTCGATGCAACGCCCGTTGCGAGCTTCCCAGCTCAATGTCATTGTCGCCAGCAATCGACTCTCCTTCTGAGAGAGCTTTCGGTGGTTTCTCCATGGTGAATTCAGACTGGGACTGACGACAAAGTTCAGTTGGAGGAGTAAAGTCATCAATTCTTTTTCGTTTTGCCTAGTCTTATAATCGAATCCCGAGACATGAATTAAGTCTTATCATGAGGAGTCGATAACCCACCGGCCTCGGAGTATGATCGCAAAAGGCACTAGTCCGTATCTCGTTCAATGCATGTATCTACTAGATAAGCTTTCCTTTGCCCGACAGTAGAGACTAGCCTATCTGTCCGGGGCACTAATCTATGGCCGCTATCCATTGGCCACTGCGGAGGACGGGCAATCTTATCAAAAGTCCACTTGTGTATTTTTGGATAAGATCTTTCCATCCTGGGAATTTCGGGAAATCCAATATAAGATACTCAACGTCTAGGATAATAATTCTTTCAGGATCTTGGAGCACAATTGATATCAAGCATATTGTTACTCTTATTACCTCAGTTCTATTACACTCGAAATATTTACTGCTATAACAAAGACCAATGGCGACCAAGCTGAAGATCCTCATGATTCATGGTACTCAACATGACCTCTAAAAACCATTTCATGATCGCTCATTAATGTACCCAACAGGCTACACCGAAACTGGCGAGTCATTTCGAGCGGATGTGCGCCCGCTAGAGAAAGCCCTCATGGAAGCGTTTCCAGAAGCGCCTGCTCCTGGCTCTCATCCCGATTACCCGGGAGGCGTGGAGCTTGTGTACCCAGACGGCACCTGGAGACTCAAACCAACCGACTGGGCACGCTACATACCGGGAACCGACCCAGGCTTTGGATGGTTCTACAAGGTTCCCGACGACGACGAGTTTCCAGGCTTGCTTGATGGATTGCAAAAGCTGGGCGATATCATGCGCGCCCAGGGTCCCTTCGCCGGTGTCATTGGATATTCCCAGGGAGGGTTTCTGACAGGTCTCATCACGAGTATGCTTGAGCCGGGCAGGCAAAGTGTCTTTGAACAGACTGCAATTGAAAGTGGGGGTATCGAATTCCCGGAATCATTCAAAGGAGTTGAACCGATGAAGTTCTCGATCAGTTGTTGCGGTTTCGCTGGATTGAGCCCCCGATACAAAGCGTTTTATTTGCCGAAGATCTCATCGCCAATGCTTCATGTGAATGGACAATTCGATGATATTGTGTACGACAAAAGGAGTCGCACTCTGATCGATGCGACTACTGGTACCGAGGAAGAGAAGGTGCTCGTGCACCCGGGTGGTCATGTTGTCCCAACCAGCAAGCTATATACGGATGCGATGATCATGTACATAAAAAACCGTCTGTCGTGATAGCTAGGAGATTTGCGCCCTGCAGGCTTGGACGCCCAAATAATCCATAGGAATCTTCAGGGTGATTAAGACTGATAATTATTGGCCGGTTGCGCCGTTGTTGCAGCTAAGGGACATGGTGGTGCATGTCGAGCTTCGAAGAACCTTTTCTAATACGTAAGTTTCCTTCCAAGCCCCAGGTGCCATACGTTTTTTGTGACATAACATCATATTTATATCCATCATCTTATTTATCCCTCTGGAATTTCTCAAATCTTCCACCGTCAAGGTACTGCTGCTGATATGGTTTACCAACGGCCAGGTTTATTCAAGATTATCGGTTATCTAAGTACCGGGCAAGTTTGATTCGTCGAGAGTTAGATGCAAGCTTTCAGCCTACTTGACATCATATCTCTTCCCTCAGTGACCGCTCTAGCAAATCCACAGCATGTTTAGCCGTGCCCCTGAATCTTCACATTAGCATTGGCGTTACGATGAATTAATTCACAACCTACCATGATGATTGGTATCCAGTTCCACCTGCACCGTAGTTATGAATCACTAGACATCCATCAATTTTTTCGGGCTCGACTCTTATGCCTCCTTTTCTGCCTGCTAAATAAATGTCAGTGATATCGTGTCGGGGCGAAATCCAAAACGCAGTCGAAACTTACGCCGCAGACCAACTGCGTGGTACAAGACTTTCAGGTCTTGCGGATTTCCTAGTTCCGGTGCCAAGTCACAACACCTCCTTTTGATGTCCTCGGCCAGCAGGAGATCGGGCTCGGTATTCCAGTCATTGTCAAGCCGACATCCACCTAAGACGACACCCCCAGTTGGATAGCGCGGGAACACATAGGTTGTGTCATTGTCAACTCGACGAGGCGAACGAAAGTACATTTGCTTAAAAGGGGTCTTGGGCGTTTCAACAAGCATAACTTGTCCCTGGGGGAACATTAGATCAAACCTCATTCTGACGATAATGGTATGCAACTGACTCGTGTTGGAAAAAGCTGTTTGTCCTCGACCCCCTTTAGGGAGCACGATCCAAGACCAGTGCAATTGAAATAGGCCCTTGCGGGTATATCGCGGAACAAGTCTCGGATGTCGCCAAACCCAGCTCTCCGCATTTCGACTTTTGCTTTTAAGCACTCTGTATTCACCCTTGGGATTCAATAATCAGCTATTCTCAATCCCCATAAAGAAAATTAGGAGCCAAACACACCATGCCAGATACGCTTGCGTATTCACCATGAAAGTTGAAAAATGGATTCCAAAGACTGCGCCCTCCGGCAAACTCCGCCTTGGGCAAATACTCAATGCCGCCTGTCAATTCCTCATACCAGATTTTCCCAGTTCCCCGACTCAAGATCCCAGCTTCCTCTGCTGGCCGGTCAAAAATTGCACGAAGACTCATGCGGGTAATTCCAGTCTCGGGGACGTTATCGGCAAGTTCACCGAAGCGACGGTAGGTCTCTGCACCCCACGCTTCATGCTTGCCACCATCTACCGCAGTGGTCATCCAATTGGCACCGGCCCATGGTGAGCAATATTCGGGGCTTTGGTCCCCTGGGAAATGCTTTGCTGCAATTATGACAGACGCGGTTGGGGCTCGGCGCTTCAGCTCTAACGCGGTGGTGAGACCGACCACTCCGGCCCCGAGGACCACGTAATTGTGTTGTTTCATTGTGTTGGAGAGGATTGTTCATACGAAATAGCATCATTTTTTACTTTTAGATAGAATTGATTGATTTGGTAGGATTGTTGCTAGGTAATCTGTACAATAGGCTTATGCTTTGCCAATCAAAATATCGAAGAGGGAGGCTGCTGGTTGGCCATCAGTTGGCCGTTACTCCGTAGTTGGCCGCGGGTTAGCCACTGGTTGGCCGTTGGTTGGCCGCTGGCCGTGGCCGCCAGAGGATTTTGAAGCCTATCAGTGGGGCCCTAACTCACAGCTCACTCCGTACACCACTCACCACCTTATCTCGTCGGCCGACCGGGAGGCATTGAGGGGTAAGCTCGTTACAAGAGGGTTGGATCGAAGTTTCGCCTTCAAGATAATAAGCGATGGGAGCGCCCATCTAGAGGAATCAGGCCCCGTTGACAGACTCGGAGGTGGAAAAAGCAAGGGATTGGGTGAGCGCGTCGGTCGCTTGTTTAACTCCAGGCCATGGTCGGTCACCACCAATTCCTGTGGTGGTCCAGAAAAAATGCTTGTACTTGCTTTTTTCTTATACTGGCAGATTGTTTTCTTTCTACGCATTAGCGGGTTTTGTGCATATCTAGAAATCAACCCATTTGCAAACCCATCCTGGTGCCTGAGAAATCAGCATGCCCTCAACTGGATATGTTGGGGGTGGTCATGTGAATGCACCCCGCTCGCAGGATTGGGGCTAGTCTAAACAACGGAGAAGCACTTTGGTCCTAATCACCTTGTCAAGATCAAGTTGTGCTGTGGCACTGTCAGAGCCTACATGTATGCGGAGCGCTCGCATCTCCACAAGAAATTAGACATCCTTTTGCCGCTACTCGCGATAAGGGCTTGAGGCTCAGATGATGGCAACAGCATCTGCAATGGAGGGGCCTTCCTCGCAGCCTACTGGCAGTCGCCAGTACAAGTCCCGCCGAAGCAGGCCATGTGATCTCTGTCGGACACGAAAAGTGGCATGTAGCATTGCAGTCGAGCCCCCGTGCGAGCTATGTCGTCTCAAGGGTCGGTCGTGCACCTTTATCGACGGGCCTGGCTCTCGGCGTCGACCGCCCCCTTTATCTCAACCACGTAACCATGAGAAACAATGTCCGCAACCCAGCAAAAGCAGTATGATTCAGCCAATGATACATGGACCATCTCTTCTGACCTATTCCCCGCCGGAGATTCAGCATCCTGCCCATTCCCATGCGCAGCAACAGTTGGACGATTTTCATACTTCAATGGCGAACCCTACAAATTCATTCGACTTTACTCCGCATCTTCCTCAACTCTCCGAGGCCCCAAACGAAGTCGGACGCTCCAATGGTGCCGGGAACATTGCCACTTATGCACCCCTTGGGCAAGCTACATCCAGGCATAGAAACAATAATTCAATATCACGTACGCAAAGACAACCGACATCCGACCCGGAACCTATGGGTGCCTCAAAAACCATCTCTCTGGACCAGCAACCGGAGAGGTCATATCGGTTCGTGGGTCCTTCTGGAGAATTGGATACATATCTCATTGCAAGACGCGAGTTCAATGATGACTTGCAGTCCGCATCCCACTATACAGCAATCACATACCAATATACTCGCCCTGTCGACATCGACGTTCCATCGTTCCAACCACCACCGATTTTTACCATAGGGGCAACGAGCCGACTAAACAACTCAGAGCCAAAGTTTGAATCCGGCTCATTAGCCGATCTCCGGAAGAAATTCAATGACTTGGTCAGTCCTTCATTTGCCAGGGAATTGATTCGACTTCATTTCAAATTCGTGCATCCGTCTTTCCCGATCATCCGTCCAGAGCAAATCCCTTCCCCCGCAGAGGGTATCGGTAGAATTCAACTTTCATTTCTGGCCGCAATTTGTGCTTCCAGCTTGCCCTACATCATATACGATGACGCCTTGTCCCTGGAAGCTAGCGTCGCTCCGCCTGCAACAGATCTACTTCGCATTTCCTGGACTGCTCTACAAGTGGAATCGCCTGATATACGACTGTGTTCAATACAAACATGTTTACTCATCTTGCAACGCGAGGCGCGAGAGGATCTGTTCGGTGAAACATCCCTGAACTGGCAGATATGTGGGATGATGGTATCGCATAGCCAAACACTCGGTCTAAACCGAGATCCCACCGACTGGAGCGTAATCGAACTATGGGAAAGAAAGCTACGCAGGGTCCTTTGGTGGGCAGTACTTGTTACGGATACATGGACTGCCTTCGGCCAGGGTATGCCGTCCCACATAAATTCAGCGGACTTTGATGTCCCTTTCCCCGAGGAAAGCGACTTTGCTGAGAATACCCCTACCAACAAACTTGAATACAAGGAGACATCTAACAGTCCATTTTATCATTTGTTACATCTAACGCTCATCCAAAGAGATATCATGCGAACATTCTTCACAGTACGAGCGATGAATCAAACAGCTGGGGATCTGCGACTGGCCCTGACGCTGGCACGGCCGCTGCGAGAACGCCTCATGCTGTGGCATCAAAGTCTTCCTGCCTACCTTTGTCTTACATATGATGATAATAAGCGCAAGGAAACACAGCGCGATAGTTTTTTTTCCGACGGTCTTTTCAGCAGCGGGCCTCTGCGATTGACCTATCTTACTGCACAAGTCTCTTTGTTCCGAGCAATGTTGACCCCCCTAGCAGTCGTGTCGATTCAATCGCGGGGACCATCTGAACAGCCATCTTTCGGGGGAAATGACGGGGCAAGTGCCGTCATAGTGGGTGCTACGCATTCCGCTCAAGAGTTGGTCAGATTCATCGAGACCCTGACCGCAGCGGACTGGGACAGCTTTTGGTACAGCTGTAAGTCACACTACGCAATATTTGAACTAAGCGAATATTAATGTAATTCCTAGGGTCAAAACATAATTTTGCCATTGTATCAACGTTTTTAATGCACCTTTTGATTTTGACTAGGTCACCCCAGACCGCGTCACCAAGCAGCGTCTCGCCCCAACAGGAGTTCTCCAGCCCCTCCGATATAATGGGAAATTTTGCAAGCGGACCATCTTCACCAATGAATCATGGTTTCGAAAAAGAATACTCGGAACTAGAAAGCCTGACCAAGCGATGGAGATGGGCATTGAGGCTTGCTGAGAGGGGAGCGGGCGGTCGCAAGGGGTTATTGAGTGTGAGCCTCCGGCGGGTGGAGGCTCTATTCAGGGAATGGCAGACTGGAGAGAAGCCATAGAGGTGATGTAAGTGTGAGGATAGGAAGTTGAGGAAGTTAAATAGAAGCCAGAAATCCCCCCCCCCCCCTGTGTATTTTGTCAAGGGGTTGATAACTGAATGAACATGATTCGGAAAAACCACTGACGTACCAAATGGCGAGCGAAGACTCAATACCATAGGAAGATTGTTTTGCAGAAATCATGCTCTGTATCAATCAATTTTAAAGGATCATCTTTTTACCAAGGTATCATTGGCCATCGCGCTCCAACAAAGGGATTTCCTGAACCCCCACTTGTTCGATGAGCCGACCGTAATGTTCAACCACACGATGCTTTCCGAAATTAAAGACACCTTCCTTATTGAACCGGCATTCCGCAAGATCGATCGACGCGACAACGAGCTCATCGTCCGAAGTCTTAGATTCAGCAATGATCTTCCCGCTGGGGGCCACAATGATAGAGCTGGCAATCAGCAGCCCGCCATCCTCGTAGCCCGCTTTCCCGCAGTTGATGCTAAAACACGCATTCTGGTAGCTGCCAGCCTGGCAGGAAAGTCGATGATGGAATATAGCCAGTTCTTCCTGTGCCTTTGGCGTTCCGGGATTCTGCGGCGCGTAGCCCCGCGTGTTGTACCCCTGGAGGACCAGCTCCGCACCCTGTAGGCCATAGCACCGCCAGGCTTCTGGCCAGCGGCGGTCGTTGCAAAGAAGCATGCCGAGAATGGGGTCACCCTTGCCGTCCGTGGAAGGCCGAGTCGAATCGATATCGTTTGCCTTGAGCGCGCCATCAACCAAGTGAGGTACACGGAAAGCTTGGAACCCCAGGTCGCCATTTTCAAAGAACATCTTCTCCAGTTGCTCGGCGACATTGGGTTTGCGCACTGGCTCCTTGGTACCAGGCAGGTGGACTTTGCGGTATTTTGCTAGGATGCTCCCCCCCTTGGCCGAGTAGTATGTCATGGTGTTGTAATGAGATTGTTTGCCGTACTTGTCAGACCAGCGCTCGCCATAGCCGAAGGAAATGTCTATCCCGAGACTTTTGGCACGCTCAAATAGCACCCGAGTATTTTCATTCGTCAGAAGAGCATTCGGGTTCTCATCTGACGACTCCTCGAAATATTTGGCTATTTCCGCGGGATCCTGAATGATGTGTCGGGGGAAGAAAGTCGTGAGAGCAAGTTCTGGGAACACGACAAGGCGGACGTCAAGATCTTTTGCTTGGCCGAGCAGATTTAGCATGCGGTCGATGACCTCTGTTCGGAGTGTATTCAGTTGAATCGCGCCGAGCTGGGCAGCCGCCACGGTGATGAGTCTCGGAGATGTCATTGTGTGGAAGTGGGAGCGACAGATAGTATGCCTGTATTTTGGAAGGGAGATGATAGTACAAGTCTTGGATAATTTTGTGAAATGAGGATTGGCTTTATACAGCCTCTTATCGCTTGGTGATATTTATCTAGACGTTTGAAGTTTCCCGCCACTAACCCGTGAGGCATAACTGCCGGCAATCATTATGCGGTCTTCTTGGAGGCCCGTACCCGAGGCTAGCGATTGGCGTCCCTGTCGCGCCGACTATCGATTTGGCCGTGTATTGCCCGACGGGCAGCGAGCGTCCGATCTCGGCAGTCCAGAGATTATCCGTAATCACCTATCAACGACGCTTTCTGCCGCTATCCAACAGACATTTTGGCAGGCCTCAACCCACGGAAGTAGACCCGTAGAGCTACGTGACGGCCTCGTCGCCTGTATCCCCCCCCCCCCCCCCTATCTTTCCTATCTTCGTAGATATGTATGATAAATTTCGCTCTTAGGTCGTAGTATTCTCTTCGTTTTCTTACTCCAAATTGCTGACGGATTTCCATCGTGAAGTGAAGCTATTCTTCCTATCATCATGCTCGATTTGATTATTAGAAACGGCCATATTGTGAGTTATTGAACCAAATTCGACAAACAAATATGGTTTGGACTTTTTTAATATGTATCCAGGTCACTGCAGCCGAGGTCCTGCCATTTGGCACTGAGCTCGGTATTGAGGATGGAAAGATTGCCGTAATCGGTGTCAATCTGCAGGCCGGGCCAAAGACAGAGATTGTCGACGCTGAGGGTGGATATGTCACCCCAGGGTGAGGTCTTTGCTCCCACCTTTGCCGAGTCGTATTTTAATCGAATATTTTAGTGGTGTTGATTCGCATGTCCACATCGAACAGGATAACGCGCCCACCGGAGACACTTGGGAAACGGGCACTCGCTCGGCCATCGCAGGTGGAAACACGACTGTCATCGCTTTCGCGACGCAGAAACGGGAAGATCAGAGTATTTGGCCTGCTCTTGAAGCATACCACAGAAAGGCCTCAGGGAATGCCTACTGCGATTATGGGTTCCATCTCATCATCACGAACCCCAGCGCAGATGTCCTGAACCAGGAATTACCGGCCCTGGTTGATCGAGGTATCACGAGTATAAAGCTGTATATGACGTACCAGCCACTCCAACTGGGGGATGGGGATCTTTTCAGGGTCATGATGAGAGCTCACCAACTTGGTATCACCACCATGATCCATTGCGAAAACAATGATATTATTGAGCAGATTACGAAGTGAGCGACGCCCCGGCTCTAAGGCCGTGGTGAATGATACTGACAAGTGCACTCAAGGCGACTTGCAGAACAAGGAAATACCGACAGTTTCTTCCACTCTGTTGCCCGCCCCCAGATCGCCGAAAGTGAGGCCACCTACCGCGCTATCTGTCTGGCTGAAGTCACCGACACGCCGATTCTCATCGTACACATGTCCGCTCCCGAAGCAGTCCGTCATGTCAACGAGGCACAGCAGCGACTTCTCCCGATCCACGCGGAGACGTGTCCGCATTATCTGTATCTAATAAGCGAGCATCTCATGTCCGGCCCCGATGATTTCGACGGTGCTAGAAATATCTGTGCGCCTCCGTTGCGACATGATCCCAAAGATTTGGAATATTTATGGAGAGGGCTGTCCAATGGCACATTCACAGTGGTTTCATCTGATCATGCGCCGAGCACGTTCGACCATCCGTGCGGAAAGATGCGTGGAATGACTGCCGTGGAAGGGGAGGAAAAGCCTCACCGCGATTTTCGAAAAGTTCCCAATGGTGTGCCGGGAGTGGAAACACGACTACCACTTCTATTTGATAGAGCCAGGGGACATGGGATATCTGATGATGGCTTGATTCGGATCTCATTGCCTCGGTTCGTGCAGCTTACGTCGACAAACCCCGCCAAGCTTTACGGCTTAGGGGACCGAAAGGGAAGTTTGCTTCCTGGATTTGATGCAGATATTGTGATCTGGTATCCTGAAGGGGATCATTATGTCTCCGGCAATACTGCTGCTCATGGGACCGCACCAAATGGTATCAATGGTGTTTCCAACCCCCAAGCTAACGGTCTCTCGGAAAAGTCTCGGACAAAGAGATTCATCATAACCAACGAAAACCTTCACCACCGCATCGATTTCACACCCTTTGAGGGCATTCAGGTGGGCAACTGGCCGCGGTGGGTGTTCCTGCGTGGAAAATTGGCCTGGGACCGTGACGGTGCGGGATTGATGGGCAATATTGGAGATGGCCAATTTATAGAGAGAAAGACGTCGAGGGCTCTGACTGGTCAAGTCGGTCAGACTGCCAGGGGTATGAAATCCCATGAGTGGAATTACTGGTTATAAAGCGATGGGTAGATAAATTATGCAAAAATTCAGAATTTAGCGAGGTTCAATAGTTGAAACTTTTTACACCTGGTGTTGCGAACAAGGGTAAAATTATCGCAGAGATAAACCCTTTCCATTAGCATGCATATCAAGTAGAATCGCAGTCATTCTGGGAATGTTTTTTAACCAATATTAGCATGACTTGATCAAATTGTCTTGGTTTTTCTCCCTCCCATTGCATCCAATTTTCAGTCAGAAAGGATGTACTCAGCAGCGCAAATTTAAACAATAGTAAACGCTACACTTAGTGTTAAACCTGAAAGGATAACGAGTGTATTTTTATTTTTGTCCAGGCCTGGTCACTGTTGTCTATAAAGTTGTTCTGTCCTTGTAATTCACGACTTTTATTATAGCCCCTCAACAAGCACCCCGTCAATTCTCGTCATCCATTTAGGTAGGGCCGTGCTCATCTTGTCAGTAGCTGTGTAGTGTTTATGATGCGCACGCTGCATACGGCGATTGTAATGCTCAAAGGACGTAATCCCAGTCTCATAACCATCCCGAATAGGGTTTTCGGGAGTTATAAACTGGGGCAGGGGCGAAATGAGCTCATCATTGTTGAGACCAAAGAAGAATGGCAAAGAATACCGCTCACGGCCAGTTTGGTTGCGGACGCGATGAACAGTAGAAAGGAAGACATCATTGGTCAAACGAGCCATCATATCACCCAGATTGACCACAAAGGTCTGCGGCTGAAGTTTCGGCTTGATCCAATGTCCGGATGCATTTAGCGCTTCCAGAGACTCGATATTCAAAGGATCCTGGGCAATCATGGTCATAACTAAAACATGCCCTATCAGTGCTGCAATCTTCAACCGAATTTCAAGAATTCTTACACTGCACATCTGTGTGGGCACCAAGGCCGGTTGATTGCTCATCATCAGGGGCTTGAGGGGGATAGTAAAGACCTCTGATCCCAGCAACAGGATAAGTATATTTCTTCACGAAAAAGCTCTCGTCGATACCCATTACGTTTGCCATGGTCCTAGTGAGCTTTCGCATTAAAGATAGACAGGCAGCACGATATTCCCGCATGGCAGGCTTGAAAAAGGGTGAATCGGTATCGTCCGGCCACGAGTTCAGGCGAAGAAGGACTTCAGGTTGAAAGCCGGTCCCTTCAGAATCAAGCTCTGGCTCGTACCCAGTCGTCATTCTATTATGATTACAATCAGTATCCAGCCCTGAGAAATCATATTTGGGCATGTTACTCACCCCCCTTCGACAACCTATCGACATTCGTGTAGTATGGCTCCTCATATCCCATATATGAGGGAGATAGAGACTGGTGTACCTTCATCTTCTCGTCCATAGGCAGGGCAAAAAACTCTTTCAATCCTGCGAACGCGCGCTCCACGATAGCCCAGTCAATGCCATGGTTTTTGATGATGAAGAAACCTACTCGAGAACACGCGTCTCGAAGACCATTCACTAATTTTTCCATGGCCTTGGGATCGGGGTCTTCAACCGTGAGTGGCATCAGGTCGATTTCAGGGATTTCATCGAAATTGCCGTTCCTGCCGGTGGGGTCAAGGGTTCGTTCAAGGCCTTGTGAAAGTACGAGCTTGCCTATGACGATGCCGGCGATACCTTCCATGGTGGGCTCGGTCGAGACTCTAGCGACCGTAGCGGCGGCCATATTGATTCGTATTTGAGGTGATGATCTGGATGAATTCTTGATTTGCGATGGTCTATTAGTATGCTGATTGATGCCTCGACCTACCTCTTATGAAGTACAATGGAAATGAGAGACTTCGGATATTTTTAGTCGTGGGCCTAGGAAACGTTTGTCGCATTTTGCTTTCTCATTTGAATGATACCTTGGGCGCAATCAGCGGGCAAATACAACGCAAATGGAGAAATTGTATTGCCCGCCTGCCCGCCTTGGCAACGGTCCGTAACGAACTCCTATCTTGCGATAAGAGAGATATTCCATGTATATCATCTCGAGACTGGTCAAGGAAGGGCGAGATAAAGATTAATAAACAAACATTTAATAAAACAGTGTCGAAGGTTGTTTTCATTTCGAGCAAAAGAAAAATACATTCCTCGAGCACTAGCACCCCGAATCGGCCCTCAGATTACCCAATTGATAAACAAGGCGTTGGCCGATTTTAATTATCTTTGAACTTCTCAGCTATGGATCTTCCATACGTGCAAGGGCAATCCACACAGCAAATCAACATACTGCTCATCAATCCAAATTCCACAGCCTACATGACCGAAGCTTGTATCCAGAGCATTGAACCCACACTCCCATCCCACAACGCCTAAATTCGACGCCTTCTTGGTGGCCTGTTTTTCGGCACATCCCTTGATTGGCATGCTGCGCGAGGAGTACCCACAGCCGACAATCGGGATTATGGAGGCAGCTCTCCACGCGAGCCGGATGTGCGGGGATCAACTAGGCATCGTTACTACCAGCGAGCGATCGAGCATGCGACACGCTCGCTCCACCGTGGAACTTGGATTTGGAGACCATTTTGTCGGCTGTGAGACCGGTCATGTTTCTGTTCTTGAGCTCGAGTCGAGCCCTAAAGACGTGGTTTACGCCAGCCTTGCTATGGCAGCCAAGAGGCTTGTTGATCGCGGAGCGGACTGCATTTGCCTGGGCTGTGCTGGCATGACGCAGCTATACGAAAGCTGTCGGCACGCGGTAAAGATGGACGACAATCATGTCATGGTGGTTGATGGCGTTGCGGTCGGCGTGCACTTCCTGATTGCGCTGGTCCGGGCAGAACTCCGAACGGCGAAGGCGGGGCCAGGATTGGCTGTAGGAGTAGCCCAATGACGGGGTAACTGCGTTATCTCCTATCTGCGGGCATCACACAAAATCAGACTTGTTACAAAACACCACCTTTCAATGGTTCGAGCTGTATTTGACGCGTTAGAAATAAACAAGTTCGGGTTCAAGCTAGGGCTGATACGTTGGCCGCGTCCGTCCGTGCTATCTTGGTCCGGACCCAGGCACCCCGGTCTTCCCGTCCCGAATCACTGCTGGGTCGTTATCAAGTCGACGGTGCTGCCACACAATCATTCAACCTTATCGCTTTACTGCCTGCATGGCCACCTATCTCTGATTATTAATAGATTTTTGGCCAAGTAGACTGACAGCTCTGTGGATAATCTCCATGGTCGAGATTTTGTGTTATTTACCCTTTCTACGGATATCCGCATGACATTCTGACATTCAGTGTCTGGCTCGAAATCCAACTTGAGTATTATGAAGGCAATAAACTAGGCGTATGGACCGACTTTTGTAGGAAATAGCTATAGTAAGGTTTAATCCGAGATGATCGCCAACCAAGGTAAACTACCTAGTTACGAAAAGAGTTGCATGGTTTCGAAAATAAACACGAAATCTACTGCACATGATACACAATTATGCCCAAACGCCCTATGGGGCAAACCCCCACAAGGAGGAGCCATAGCCCCGTACGGGCTGACCGCCACGTGCAGCTATCGACCCTCAGAAATGTACATGGTAGCAATTCCCGTCTCTTGCTTCTGAGACTACTGGTGATATCCAAAACACTCGCAAGCAGCTGCCATTTTATGACACAATGACTGCAACTCTTTATACCAATGCCATCATCATCACAGTTGACGAGGAGCGACAGGTGACTCGCAATGGCTTCATCCTTGTTCAAGGAAACCGCATCGCCGCGATCGATACCATGGCCAAGTTGAAAGCATTGTCTCTCCCATCTGACATAAGAGAAGTCGATATACAGCGTCGCATTATCATTCCTGGTCTCATCAATGGACATGTTCACCTCATCCAATCCATTATGCGGGGCCTATGTGAAGATCTCAAACTACATGACTGGGCATCTTGTGCAATCTGGCCGCTGGAAGTGAACCTTCAGGAATCGGACGGCTATATTGCTGCAAAACTAGCCATGGTTGAGATGCTAAAGACGGGAACCACCTGCTTCCTTGAACCCATGCTGCCTGCCTCGGCAGGCTTCGATGGGGTGTGTCGCGCGGTCGAGGAAACCGGCATCCGGGCATGTTTGGTAGGTCGCATCTTCCGATCAAGCAAAAATGAACAATGAATTGCTCACTGGTGCGAAAGGGAAAACTCACGAAAGGACCCCGGTCGGACTCCAGTGCTGGCATCGTGGACGCCCGTGACGCACAAGCCAGTCTTATGTCCATCGATAGCGTTATTTCTGCTCATCAAAAGTATCACGGCTCCTGCGATGACCGCTTGCATGTGTGGTTTGCGACGGAGACTCCCCGGGGCGCAGACGAGGCTGGCTTTGCGGCGATTGGAAAGGCATCGAAAGAACACAACATTCGTCTCACGACGCACCTGGCTGAGGCGGCTACGGACTTCGAGATGATTCAAGAAGCCTACAAAGCAACGCCAGGCGAATTCACTCGCAAGGTCAACGCTGCTGGTCCGCACGCAGTACTTGGCCATATGGTTCATCTTGACTCTGCAGTTGATTTTGAAATATTGAAGGCAGATGGCACACATATCGCGCATAATCCTACGAGCAATGCTAAACTCGGGGATGGAATTGCTCCTATTCCAGAGCTTCTCGAATCTGGTGTGAATGTGTGTCTTGGTACTGATGGTGGACCCTGCAATAATCTGCATGATTTATTTCGGGATATGCACCTCGCAGGTATTATTCACAAGGGAAGACTTCAAAATGCTGAAATTATGTCTTCGGAGCAAGTGCTTGAGATGGCAACAATTAATGGGGCACGAGCTCTCGGCTTGGAAGAAGATATTGGAAGCCTGGAGACTGGTAAAAAGGCAGACTTTGTTGTTCTGAACTCTAATGGTCTCCATATGGCGCCCTTCAACGAGGCCATGATAGGAGAAGGAGGTAATCATCCGGCAACCATTGTAGTGCATTCCTGCACAGGGCGCGATGTCGAGATAGTTGTCCTAGATGGTCGCGAGGTAGTGCGGGATGGTGTTTTGCAGAACATTAATGAGGAACAGCGGAAGTTTGGCGCGCGAGCATCTATCGCCGGTCTGCAAAAAAGATCGGGAATCAAAGCGCAGCCAGCGAAAAGGAACTGGAAGTATGTATGATCCAAGAGTCGAATGTATTGTCTCTTGAATCAATAAAAACGTGTTCAGGTCTATCATTCAAAGCAAGTATGAATATGTATTTTTGATTGAATTCTATCAACATTCCCAATTAAAATTACGACTAGCGAAAGGGGTGCTCGATCAGCAAGTGTTTTCTGCAATTCCACAAGGCTGAATCTGATACGCCACGACCGTTAAGTCCAGCTGGATGAAACCCGCACGGTCGTCGGGGTAAATCATCAAAGCCCTATCAGGTCCGACGGCCAAAGCGACGAGGCGAATTCTTATCTTGTTCGTGTTTGATTGGATCAGCGATGATTATCAGCCAGTCAAGAGCATTTCACTTAATCTTGCTAGCCTATCTCGTGTTGGTGGAAATCCAGCAGGCCTTTTTCAGCTTCATATACATCGCATGCGTTGCATCTGTATTCTCTAGATAAAATAATTCCAGTTCCAAACTGACTTCAAGAAACGAAGGTATTCTTTTAATCCGCTACATCCGATACATCGACACGCATTTTCCACCATGACAAACGTTGCGACCGTACAGGCAGGTTCTAGTACGTCTAGTGGTAGAATCCTGCTTTCGCAAGGGATCTCTCGTCAAGTATCCGATTCGGACGCCGAGAATTTCTCCAGCATTCCCATCATTGATTTGCAGCCCCTCATATCCCCCTCGGTTACATCAGCCGACAAAGCGAAACTGGTCAATGATATTCGAGATGCCTGCTCCAAGGTGGGATTCTTCGTCATCAAAAACCATGGAATCGACTGGAATATCGTCGAAGCTGCATTCGATGCCCTTGAGGAATTCTTCAACCCTCCCAGGGAGACCAAGATGAAAATTCACCAGTCCAGTTCGCCGTCGTACATGGGCTATGAAGAACCTTACTATACCAATATCGATGGGCTCTCTAAAGGAGGTATTTTTATCTACTGGCAGTGAATCTGGTGTATGAATCTTATATCGGGGCTGTATTGGCTAACATCATGCAGACTCGAAGGAGTCAGTGTATGTCAGCTACGATCCATATGTTGACCCGCTTGGAGTGGGAGACCAAATGCCCAGAATTCTAAAGCGTGATAGCCTCTGGCCGGACGCCGCAGACGCCCCTAAATTTCGGCCCGCCCTAGAGTCATACCGTGCTGCGTGCCTGGCCCTGATGAGAAAGATGGTTCGCTTGCTCGCTCTTGCCATGGGCGATGAGGAGAGTCTTTTTGGAAAAAAGATCACGTATCCTGTAGCCACTATCCGCGCAATCTATTATCCTCCCCAGAAGGAGTTGGATAATGAGGAAATTGGGCTTGGCGCCCACACGGACATACAGAGTGAGTTGAATGGAGCATCTCGATTGTGCTAGTAGTAAAGCACAGTCATTGAGAACTCAGAACTAATGTACCATTAGTGATGACTATGATCGCCCAAAAGCCGTCTTCCGCTGAGTCTTTGGACGTGCTCAACTCCGCCGGGCAATGGGTCAAGCCGAAACTGGAGCCTGAAACATTTGTTGTCAACTTGGGTGATATGACCGGTAGGCTCACCAATGATGTTTTCCAGAGCACTGTGCACAGAGTCTGCAACAAGACATCCGAAGGAAAGGAGCCACAGGGAAGATACTCGATACCATTTTTCTTTGGTATGAATAATGACGAGCTCATCACTACTTTACCACAATTCGTGACAGACAAGACACCGTTGAAGGAAGAATACCTTAGTGGAATGACTGGCTATGAGCACTATAATCGCAGGTTACAGCGAGCGCATCAGAAGCACCCTAGTGCGGTCAACGGTGTGCCGACGGCTCTTCCACTGGGGATGACCAAGATTGACGGTGTTATTATTGATGGATGTTAAATTTGACAGTTTAATGGTTGTGATTAAAATATCCGCGCATTGAAATTGGTTAGTTGAATTGAAATGGTGTCCAGCGGGACAGTTTTGATACTTCAATTGCTAGCATGACGATGCGAATTTAGACACTTAAAGTGCATTTTCGTGCGAATTATCCTACGCTTAAGCTTTCAATGTATGCCATTAATTCTGGACCAGTGATATCTTGGATTTTGCATGGTTCCGTAGGTCACGTCACATTCGCCAATATTCTAAGGAGGGCGGGCAGTACTTCTGGTATTCGGACCAGAATGAGTTCATGCCTTACGCAACATGGGTATACCATAATGATAATGAAGCTGAGGTAGTATAGAGCGGGCCAGGTGCTGTTTTGTCAAGCTAGTGATGTTTCTCAGTTTATTCGTTAATCATCACAGGTTTTAAAATAAATAGAGTCTTTGCAGAAGGCCAAACAAGTAACGATGAGCCAAGAGTTTCTGTCATGAATTGTTTCGCAACAAGTCGGCCAGAAAGTACTATTGACTAGTCTTCTTTTACATACAGATCAAGTGTCCCATAATCCGCATTTTGTCCTAATCTCGTGAAGTCCCGCATGACTTGATAGCTAGATAGCGACAGCGGGCTTATCACTTTCCTCAAACTTGGCCGTCGATCATTATCCAGTCTAGCTGCCCTATCAGATGGGCGCTGTCTGGTGTTTGATACTGCTATCAAAAGGGCTTCGAGATATCTAAGCGCCATGCCTATCAGTAATATTACCCCAGATACCTCTTAGCAGCTTCGTATTTATTTCCTCTTACCTAAAAGCTGGGACATCGACCGATATCAATAATGTTATCTTAATACTTAATTCGGCCGTTGAGGTTTACCGTCGCCAGGAGTTAAACCTCACTTCGAAGCTCTTCATACCAGTCTAGCCGTTGCAATGACTTTCTTCGAGAAGTGTTTTGGGGGACGCCAGCCCCAACCGAGGCGGAGAGGAAATTGGTCGTCAAAATCGATTGTATCATCATGCCTTTTATCTGCTTGATGTACTGGGTTAATTACCTTGACCGATCAAACCTCACGAATGCTTACGTCTCCGGTCTAAAAGAGGATCTACAGATGTACGGAACGGAGCTCAACCAGATCAACTCTGTCTTTTACGTTGGCTACACCGTCAGTCAAATCCCGAACAATCTCATTTTGCAAAAGGTATCACCCCAGAAGTACCTCGCTTTGTCCATGGTCTGCTGGAGCTTTCTTACCCTCGGTCTGTCGTTTGTCACAGCCTGGCGTCAGATCATGGCCATTCGTTTCTTCCTCGGAATCTTTGAGTCTGCCACTTTTGTCGGCTCGCATTATGTCATGGGCAGCTGGTACAATTCACACGAGATTGGCAAGAGGACAGCCGTTTTCGCGGCCTCCGGTGTTGCTGGAAACTTGTTTTCCGGCTTTTTACAGGGCGCTATCTATAGGAACTTGAGTGAGAAATTCCACCAATCCTTTGTACGCTTGAGTTTTTGTGCTAACAAGCATACAGATGGATTGAACGGCAGGGCTGGTTGGCGCTGGCTTTTTATCATCGACTTCCTCATCACCATTCCGATTGCTGTTTTAGGGTGAGTTGAGATCGTTTAAATACACCTGGTGAGCAGTTTCTTGGATAGCAAGCCAACTCAAACCGACCTAGATATTTTGTCTTTCCTGGTCATCCAGAAGCAATAAACTCGAGGTTCATGAGTCCAGAGGAAAAGCAAATGGCAACCGATCGACTTCCACAGCCACTGATAAAGCGTGGAAATCTTGGATGGAGTCTGATCCGGCGTGTGCTCTCAAGCTGGGAGATTTACGCGCTCTCTTTCCTTGCCGCCTTAGCTGGTGACACCGAAATGTTCGCGGACAATGGAATCCTCAACCTGTATCTGAAATACCTTGGCACATACAGTGTGGAGATGATCAACTATATACCCACAGCTGTGTACGCCATCGCTTTGGTATCTATCCTACTTTGCAGTTGGTATGCGGACTATTTCCAAAAATCCGGTGGTCGGTGGCATGTTGGTGCCTTTCTTGCTAGCACGGCGATCATCTCCGGGGCAATCATGCTCAAACCGCCAAGCATCAGCGCCAAACTATTTGCCTTGTTTCTCAACGGAGTGCAACTAGGGTATCGAGGTGTTTTATTTGCCTGGGCAAATGATATAATGCGCAGGGATGATGCTAAGCGCGGAATCGTCATTAGTATGATGAACGCTATGAGTGAGTCAATTCTCCCCCCCCCCTATGTGGCTTAATGAGTTGGACTTATTCGTCATTTTTATACTCTGCTTACCTATTTTGATAACCAGCAATTACATTCTACATCTTTTGGACTTTGCTATTCTACAATACGGAGCAACAGCCTATGTGGCGGGAAGGAAGCATCGCTATGATTGCCACTGGTATTTGCACGTATTTCAGTCTGGGGAGTGTCGTCCTTCTGGAAAGAAGAGATGCAACAGGTGATCTTACTGTGCTTGAGGGAAGAAGTAATGCCAGTGACACGGATCAGGATGTTGAAAACATCCAGAACCAAATGGGTAAAACCATTGATGTTGTTTGATATTTTCCGGACATTCGCTTCAGCTGTCTTTAGAGATTCAGTTTTATAACTTATGCGTTCCAGCTTAGTGTTTCTGGTCTAGAACTTGGAAAATTGACCAAATCACCAATCATGTGAAAAATAAATCGTGTCTTATCTATTCCAACATCTTTATCTTCATTTTCTCCCCTCTATGTCAAAGATACACTCCGTGCTCCCGGTCTCGACAACGTTACTATGACATCAACGGAACACGCGTTCCGTTCATCTAGGTATGTCATGCCGTAAACAATAATCTGAATCCTCAGACCATCACCCACCATAAACCTACCGCACAGTGGCTAATATTCCCACAATGAGCTCTACTACAGCGCTTGTAGTCGGTCAATCTACCCCCATCTACCAATAATATTCCACAACTGACCAGAAACCAACAGGTGCTGGCGCTGGCGGAGTAGCTGTTGCTGCACGTCTCGCAAAGAACGGGTTCCAGGTGACTGTCGTGGAGAAAAATAGGGATATTGGTGGACGATGTTCTATGGTCAATGACAATGGCTACGTATGCCTCTTTTCCCACACATGGCATTTTCTAACGATGGCCAGCGATTCGACCAAGGTCCGTCTCTGCTGTTGATGCCTGAATACTTCCGGGAAATATTTGAAGATCTCGACACGACTATGGAGACAGAAGGCGTTGAGTTGCGGAAATGCGACCCTAATTATCGCATTTGGTTTTCCGATCGAGATACATTGGATGTTACTACCGATCTGGTGAAGATGAAGTCTCAGATTGAGAGGTATGAAGGCAAATCTGGGTTTGACGGATTTCTGCGCTTCTTGGTGGAAGCTGGACGACATTATAATCTCTCGAGCGAGCATGTCCTGCGCAAGAACTTTCCGAGTCTTTCGAGCATGTTGCGACCGGATCTTGTGCTTGTACTTTGGAAGTTGCATCCATTCGAGAGTATTTACTCTCGGGTGAGTCGGTATTATCGTTCGGAAAAGCTGCGACAGGCGTTTACATTCGCGAGCATGTATCTTGGCATGAACCCGTTTGAGGCACCGGGCACGTACTCGTTGCTGCAATATACGGAGTTTGCAGATGGGATCTGGTATCCGGTTGGTGGATTCAAGACGGTCAGTTTGCTTCTACTCCAGACTATTGGTTGGGTCTAATCGGAACTTAGGTGATCGATGCTCTATCTCGAGTCGGCACGCGGCTGGGAGTCAAATATCGACTCAACTCTCCCGTTTCCTCAATCGCCCTGTCGACGGACAGTAAATCAGTCACAGGAATATACCTCGAGTCCGGCGAGCTGCTAGAATCAGATCTGGTTATTGTTAATGCCGACTTGACATATGCTTACAACAATCTCCTCCCGAGGACAGCATACGCAGAAAGTCTCGAACAGAGACATACATCGTGCAGTTGTATCTCATTCTTCTGGTCATTCAACACTACCATTCCCGCTCTACAGAGCCACAATGTCTTCCTTGCCGATGAATATCGTGCAAGTTTCGATGCTATCTTCAAACATAACACCATTCCTGTACATCCTTCCTTTTATGTCCATGTCCCTACACGACTTGATCCCTCTGTTGCACCACGGGGGATGGATGCGATGGTTATACTGGTTCCGGTGGGTCATCTTGGTAGGAGACCCCTTCCTGGAAAGGAGAATGTAAAGGAGACAAACACTCACTGGGATGAAATCGTTTCCAACACTCGCCGTCTGGTCCTTAACACAATTGAAAGTCGAACCGGTGCATCCCTGCGAGATCGTCTTATTGCAGAGAAGATAGAAACACCCCTTACCTGGCGCGAGAAGTATAATTTGGATCGAGGATCGATATTGGGCCTCTCTCATTCTTTCTTCAATGTACTCAGCTTTCGACCGAAGATCTGCCATCCGGTGATCGAAGGACTGCTCTTTGTTGGCGCAAGCACACACCCCGGGACTGGAGTACCGGTCTGCTTGGCTGGGAGTAAGATTGTATGTGAGGAGGTTTTGGCGCATCGGAAGGGCCGCAGGGGATGGGCTGATTCCTTCAAATCCTCTGCTCAGATATTTGGGATGCTACTGCCATTGGTACTCTTAGCATGGGTCTGGCAGATGTTGAGCGGTCATCTGCATATCACTGTTTTAATATAGATCACGGTACAATATGTGGTCACGACATTTGGAAATTGATCATTCTGCACCCTGTTGAGTAAAGACCCACAGTAATCTGCTAATTACCATTTTTTTCCTAGCATCACCCACCAGCCCACCACCAATCTTCGCCCCAGCGGGACTTTCATCTTTCCCTCCTGCTCGAGGCTGATACCTCTCCTCTTCCTCAACAGCCGCCCTATATCCATATACGCCTCCACTGTTGCCCGTACAGGCTCCCTGGCTTCACTTGGAAGCTCCTCGATTGTCCCTCGACTTGACAAGTAATGGCTGTCCGCTTTGTTTAGTAGAATTTCCTGCATGAAATACATATCCGCACTGTTGGAACAATGCAAAACATCCTGTGGTGTCAGCTTTAGGTCCTTCAACCATGAGGTCGGTATATACACCCGTCCTATGGCCGCATCACGGTGGATGTCACGTGCAATGTTGATGCATTGTAGCGCTCTTCCCATTTCCTTAGCTGCACTCCTTATTCTCTGTGTATGTTGTGCGTTTTTGCTGGGGTAGTGCCATAAGATAATGTCGATAACTAATGCTGCGACGGTGCTGGCGACGTACGATGAGTATTGATCTAGGTTGTATTCTTTGTGGATCGGAAATTCCCCGGTCTCGGAGTTGAAAGCGAGGTCCATTTTAAACCCCTCTAGAAGGTCGCATAGTGGCTTCTTGGATAATCTGTTCAGGGGGAGAAGTTCAATTGAGCGGCGCAAGATTTTATATTTTTCTTCCCTGATAGGGTTGTTCATCTGGTTAACTCCCCAGGATCTCCCTGCCTTAGTGCGTTTTCCTTTGTGCTGTCCGCCGTTAAATTTCGCATGCAGGATGCTATTGCATTGTATGATCCAGTATTCCTCTTCACTTGGATTCTCGGCTTCGTCAATGAGATCGTCGATGACACGGCAGAAAGAATACCTATCCTCATTAGACCGTGTCAGCCATTAGAAGGGTGAGAAAATACAAAAATATCAAATCAATCCTCAGCTGTCCCTGAAACAGCGCACTTCCCAGGAACATACTCTGGCTCTTCTCTTTGAGTCGTTCCACAGCCTGGCACAGATCGGATATGAGGTCTTCGTTGATGTGGATTGGATGGATTAGCCCGAGGACTGTTGCTTTCAGTGACGACTTGTGACTGGTTATAGGTTCAGACAGAAAGCGGTATTCTTGAATCGCAAACGCGTAATCGCATCCGACGAGCCCCGCGATAATCATCGTGTTGGTCGCGAGGAAGAAGATTGCTTCTCTATTACCGTTAGAAACCTCCAACCAACAGAAACCCAACTTACTCGACTTCAAGTCCATACACCTGATAGTCCAACTTCATCCCCATCTCTATCATCCACGTCCCAGCTCTCATCGCGCGCGCATCCGCTATCCAGAGATAAGCCGTCGGTAGCCAGGTCGCCGCCGCTATGGGTTTCCAGGGTAGTGTGACGAGAAACGGGTATGACAGAATCCTATTAACCATAAGCATCCTCTTCAATTAACCTGGGGCGATGGAGTACCATTGAAAAATGAGTACCGGACAGACCCATATCAGAATCAACCCTAGATAAGTCGCCCGCCCACCAGCCAGAACACATGCACCCCCGACACTCATCAACCCTAGTATAGCCAACTTGCCCACATCTCTCACTCGACGCTTTTCTGAGCACGATCGCAGATACATCGGCAAGACCAGCGTTTTCGTGAAGATACAGTATCCAACGCTTGTCGTGTATGTCTGTATGACGAAGAAGAAAACCTCTTCGATCGGGATATCGAATATAGTATACCCCACCACTGCGTCGGGCGGGTAGGTCCAGATACTCGTTCGGATAAGGTACGAGTCCCATGGTATCGTTGCCAGTACGGCAATCTTTAACCTGTCAGATTTTGCTCAGTCACAATCAGAGGAAGAATGAATCGTGCTGACTATGATCAAAGCTGAGATCTTATATCTATCCTTCCTCGTGAAGAACGGGTAATACGCCACCGTAAGCGCCGTGGTTAGAGGGATGGTGTAGGTGCAGTGACTAGAGAGAGCTTGTCATTAGTATTGTGTCTGCTGACATGAAGGGTGTGTATCTCACAAAAGAACGTAGTCGAGCCCCATCTTGTATCTTTGCTGATTAACACTGTGGGAGAAACGGGGTTTATCCGTTGTTCTTGCGTCAGACCACTCAAGGTTTTGATGGATGTTATCGGTTCGCTCGGAGGGATGTCCGGCTTTAGGCAGACACATCATTGCTTGTGGCTTTGGCATGTGATGGGGTATGTGGATGAGTAGGAATTACCTTGGCTTGGGCAAGATACAATGAATTCTCCGCAGAAAGGCTTTTATTGGCGCTTTTCAAGGTCACCTCCCATCGCATTGGCATACTTTGAGTCCATACATTTGTTAAATTCATTCATGGCAGTTGACATTAGATGCGATGTGAAGAATATTCCCTTTAAAACAGCAATTCCTGGAGGGCATATTAATGGCCAGTTGCTAAATTTGGACCATTTTATCATCAACACTATCCGAATAGATTCGGTTTTTGAAAGGATGTAATTTGCAACTTGGGACCAGGTAGTAAGTACGAACCCTAGTATGTCAAAGCTTGATGAAGTTAAGGACAAGGATACTAATGCCTGTGATATCTTTCATATTAATCTGGCTGGATGAGTTTGTACCATACCGTCTAGATTTCAAGGTACCTAGTACTTCACACTGTTTTGTACGTCCACCTCCACTCCGCGCGCCTTGTTCCATTCAACAGTGAAGTACTACTTATATTTCCATCAGAAGAATTAAATTATTGAATGGAATATTGGATTCATGTGTACTTGGATATCACTAATCATCTCCATGCTTACATACTAATCCAATATTCGTGGTCAAATTTACCCTGTCATTCAACACGAAACCTCCGAGGCTGCCTCGGCCGTCGATTTGTCAGGGACCACCATGCCGATAACATCCGTGCACATACAACCCTATCATATCTTGCAATCCAAATAATCGATCTAGATGCATCCATCAGTATCAATATCACAAAATGCTACCCTGCAGTTGTACCTCGTATTCAATGACGTCTGTGGCCAGTCGCCAAAAACGATTATATATACGACCGACCCGCCTCCCCCCCGCATCAATTACCTCACAATTCCCCTCCATCCATCCCATCCTCCATCCACTCAACACATCCTCACGATGAAAACCATCCTCGTCATCGGCGGCACCGGAGCCCAGGGCATCCCCGTAGTCAAAGGCAAGCCCACCCCCTCCCCCCATACCCACTCACCCCCCAACTAACCCCCCCAGCCCTATCCTCCGACTCCCAATACGCCATCCGCGTCCTCACCCGCGACCCCACCTCCCCGGAATCCACCCAACTCTCCGCTCTCCCCAACGTAACCCTCATCCAAGGAAACACCTACTCCGAGCCCACCCTCCGCCACGCCCTGCGCGACGGCGCAATCGACACCATCTTCGCCAACACCAACGGCTTCGCCATCGGCGAAAAAGCCGAAATATACTGGGGCATTCGCCTGTACGAACTCGCCCGCGAATACCGCGTCCGACACTTCATCTACGCTGGTCTCGAATACGCGTCGAAGCTGGGTGGCTTCGATCCGAAGTACAGGTGCGGGCATCTCGATGCGAAGGGCAAGGTCGTGGAGTTTTTGTCGGCCCAGCCGACCACGCCCATGACTTGGTCGGTGCTCACGAGTTGTATGTATGTGGAGGCGTTGACGGAATTTCTGAGACCGGTTCCGGATCCGAAGGATCCCGGTTTGTTGGTGTTTGCGGTGCCGTTGGGGCAGGGCAAGTGTCCGTTGATTTATCTTGAGGATTATGGGCGGTATGTGCGGTGGATGGTGGATCATCCGGGAGACAGTTCTGGGTTGGTGTTGCATGTGGCGACGGAGGATATTGGGTGGGGGGAGCTGGTGGAGACGTTTAGGGAGTTGACGGGGAAGAGGGCCGTGTATAGGGATGTCAGTCTGGAGGAGTATTTCAGCAGTGGCATTTTCCGGATCCCGGAGGCGAAGGTGGGCAGGGCGATGGATTCGGGTGATGATACTTTGGTCACTTATCGGGAGAATTTCTCGGGTTTTTGGAATACCTGGAAGGATGATTTGACGAAGAGGGATTATGCGTTGTTGGACCGCATTTTGCCGACTAGAGTGAAGAGTATTAGGGAGTGGATGGAGTTGGTCGGGTATACGGGTAAACATGCGCCCGTTTTGAAGGATTATCAGGGGAAGGCGAAGGAGGTGGTTGAGCAGCGGGTGGTGGTTTAGCTGGGGGTGTGTTATGAAAATATGTTGAGGGGTCTAAATTGACCTCGATTGGTGAGGTTTGTGTCGTGGCTAGTCAGTCTATCAACGGCCCGTCGCATTAATTCTCCGTGCTAATTATCCGAATTCGATCTTCAGTTCTGATGTTGGCTTCCAAGGCAGTCATATTCCTTTGTCAAAATTGTATTTATAGTCCCCACGAGGGCCTATTTCTATTAACTCCTTATAATGACATCCCAACATTGTATGTATAGGGGTGGTTCCCCGAAAATCCCAGTTGCGCTTTTGCTTTATAATCATTGTCCCAATTACACCTTTTTCGACCCCCTTCTCTTCCTTATCAGGAGTGTTGACCCCCCGACCAACGTAGCACCCAGTAACCCACAGCAAGCGCCAAAGAGCTGCAGTCCCGAATAATCAGTGTAATTCTGCTTTTGCAGAATGGCACCCATGATTGGCAATCCAGTCAAGCATCTGGATACTGTTAGAGGGGAAATGTGACATTTAGTGGGATTACTTACGCAAGAGACATGACCAGCTGGAAGGTCCCGAATCGCTGGCCCAGGGTTTGTAGATCTCCCACTTTGGCGACACAGGGCATCAGCAGCGAAACGACGGAGCCGCTGACGAAGCCGTAGACAGCAGAAAAGACGATGATGCCTGCGTGGGAGGGGTGGTAGTTGAATGGTAGCCAGAGACAGAGCATTGATGCTCCAGTGCCGAAGCAGCAGACTGTTAGGACGTTGAAATGGCCGAGCATATCGGCTAGCTGCGGGGGGATGATACGTCCGAAGACGGAGGCGCCGCTGGTATTGTAAGCATACATCACGAGTCGGATGGGGTGGGGTTGTCTTACTTGATGATAGAGATCAAGTACAAGGCGAGCGTAGATGAGAATCCTGCGTTTTCTGCCATGCTGGAGAGATAGTCGAATGGAGCCCACAGCCCCCACCTGTTGTTGTCAGTGAGATTTAGACCCATTTCGGGGCACACTAACATGATGAAGAATGCTCCTGCTGTGTACATCCCAAACGCCCCATCCTTCAGCAAGGTCAGGTCGATCCAGGCGGCTTTCCCGTCCCACTTCTTCCTGGGCAACCGATTCCGGACCAGCATACAAGCAAACACTAGCATGACACCGACGAATAACGCTGTATACCGCACCGCACCGTAGAATCCGACATCCTCGATCACGCGATTCAGGAAAATCGGGAAGATGACACCGCCGAGCGAGCTCCCAGAAACAGCAATCCCGGTTGCGAGGCCGCGTTGGCGGACGAACCACTGTCCGACGCAGATCATGGAGGAGGTGAAGACGCCGCCCGCCCCGATTCCAAAGCAGAGACCCTGCGCCAGGAGAATCTCGTAGTACTTCGTTGCCAGACTGGTCATGCAAAGCCCCAGCACACAAAGCACGCTGCACGGCCATAGGACTGGTACTGGGCCGTAAGTGTCGATGATGCGGCCCCACAGCGGCCCTGGAGCCCACATTAGGGCCAGCTGGAGGGCAAAAATCCATGAGATGTCGGATGCATCGTAATCCTTCAGCGATGTTTCTTGGTACGTTGTTTGGAAAACGCCGATGCTGGGCAGGGTTAGTGGGTTGGGGAACCGGATGGGTTTGCTGCCTTACGCGTTTAAAAATCCAAAAGATGAAAACAGCGCGCAAAAGGCACCCGCGACTGTCATCCAGCCCCTGATACCTCCCTCGGGAGGGATGGTGGGCTCATTCCCCGTCTGTTCCTTGGTTTCGGTCATGGTTGACGACATGCGACAAAGAAGGGGACTGGGGGTTGTATTAATTAATATAGGCGTCTGCATGCCCTGGGGTGGTTTGACAAATACTGACTCGACAAGGGTTCCTGAGGGTCCCCCGGTAGCCTCTCGGTCTACGACTGGCTAAATCCGAATGGCCGAATAAGGGCGATCGGGCGCTAAACCCACTGGGATCATGGGATGGGCCTGTTGGCGCACCTCGCTCTATCGGACACGCGAGGGACCGAAGCCCGAACCCACCAGGTTTGCATCCGTTGCTGGTTCCATGCAAGCCTCAAGATTGGACATGGACTGGGGTCATCGCATCGTCGTAAAACTCCCAATGATAGCAGCCAAATCAAGGGTGTAAACGAAGCTGAGGACGGGGGCATGAAAATTGGAAGCGTACCCCTAGGTACGGAGTAGCGACTGAATTCTCAGCATCGGTTGCACAAACCACGCTGTATCACATCGAACTGGTCCGGTTCTTTGTCCAGGGTTGTCATGCAGCTGGGGTGGATATCTCTTCCCCCTTCCCCAGGGCTGAGGCCTCCTCAGTCTCACCGACTGCGGGTCCCCTTTTCCACGCCGGATATTCCCGACCCAAGCTTCGAGTGCCGGATTATGCCCGGCTCTCCCAAGTCTCAACTGCTTTAATAGGGAATCTCTTCGACGGCTGATAACCGCCAGGACTAGCCTGGATTCCCGCCATACTCAGTCAGACTAGTCGCCATCCTCGAACCGGTCGCATCGTGGTTGATAGGAAATACGGTTGATGGGCGTTGCGTGCCTCCCATTCCCACCAATCGGACGGCACAATGCTAACCAAGACTAAGCAAGTCGTGCATGGAGGTTATGTCATCTGGATCGCCAATAACTAGAATCTGACAGGATGATTGCGAAGCAAAAATTGCCCACATGCAATGTCTCAACGTCCAAATGGTCGACACGAATGATGGAGCTTCGATAGGCGCAAGCCGGGCTCCGGGGAACGACCCCCGCGGTGATTGCAGTTGGCACGGGCGTATAAGCCCCCATAAAGTTGATTACCACAACCACAATCTCGGTGGTTTCTGGTCTGGCTTCCAAGCCCGCCAGTCACAATAACATGGGACGACATTCTAGGCGGTAGAGTACCTCGCTCTCATAGCTACTCTGTGTAGCACCAGTTATTCTGATTCTCATACAACTTTCTGCCATTGTCGAAGCATGCTCCCATTAGGTCATCGGTCTTTAACCCACTGATAATGGCAAGGGCCATATTGACTTCAAGCTTTCGATCGTGGAACGGTCGGAATTTAAGTATAGTGGCAGCGCATCGTTTTCCGGCGTCAGCAATGCAGAGCATGATGATGACGTGTCGGTCGGATTCCGTATCGCGTGCCAGCCACGTGGGCGAGTAAGAGCCGTGTCTGATTATGCGAACCATTCTATCGACTATAGTGACCAGGAATCAAGCCTCAATTTGATCAGTAGTCTCCCACCCGAATTCCTTTCTTTAATTGGCGTCCCGGATCGGTTTGCATGGATATGCAGTCTGGTGTCAAGTGGAACGCGGTCGAGGTGGATTTATTCCTGGAAGACGCGTTGCAGGCGAGGGGATGGAGCCGCCATATTGCGAATTCAGCTAATCCAGAAGGCCGCTCGGGACCAAGTCACTGGCGAGTAGTACATGGACTGGGAATCGGTTGCGGGGGGAGAAGGTGCAGGTTGCCCAGCTGGGGGCCCATGCGCCATCCCCGCGGGGAGGCGCGATGCAAGGGGGATCAATTTCACTGTTGTAAGCACTATTTGTTTTTGACGACATTTATGTACATCACCTCCATCGGGCTTTATGATAAGGAGTGCTGAACTAAACTCCGGACAACTAGGGCAACAGGCGCCCGTAACTTGCGAATTTGTGGGGCCGCAACGATTCCCGGATACCTTTCTCTCATAACGTCTTTTACAGGAATCTTCCATGTCTGTTTTGTTCATGGTCCGCGAAGCCTATATAATTGATACTGAAAATGACCGCAACTGAGGACGGCCAAGGCGATTGTGACTTCCAGCGTTTAATTATTAAGTGAGCCAAAATTAAGACTAATCGATTGCCCTCAGGGTAGGTGATAGCATCATATAGTTTGAATGCACATGAAAACGGCCCTCTGTTATTCGTCTTTTTGTCAACGAAGCTCCCTACTATATAGACCGAGAAATCATGAGTACTGTAGAAGTACCTCCTCTCCCATCGTCGACTGACCCTGGCTGTAGCCCAAGGGGTACAAGCGACCATATAATATGGTAGAAACCCGAGTAACCATCTCCGGGGTGACTCATTTGGGGGCGGCCCACTCCCATCCTCTTGCTTTGATAAAATTCATCATATTCTCGACCTCTTGAATACCATCGTTTGTGGCGAGATCGAAGGTGCCCGGGTGGAGTTGACACAGTTCACCATCAGGCAATACCTGCCCATCCCATTGGTAAAATCTCACTTTTGTGCCAATGGCTACCGCTCCAAACAGTCTCCCGGAGGCGTTCAATGTTGCTGAAAGGTCATCCGTAAACTGGCCTGTGATGGTGTCGTCCCAGCCTAGTGGAGTGTCTTTGGATGGGCGCTTGCATTCAATAAGTAAGATTTGGCGTTCGGCCCAGTCCTCCGAGTCTGAAGGATTTGGGCGCAATGCGCAGACTTGGATGACAGTGGCATCTGGCATGTTATTGTTGGATAGCGTAGAACCTTTGATGCCCCACTTGTAGCCTTGACGGAAGGGGAACCATTTGCTCAGTATCCCTTGCCAGACTACCTGGACTGTCTCTTCCAGGCTGTGTTTCTTGACCGCCTTGATGTATTGAGAAAGCCGGGGTTGTCCTGTAGCGATGGTGTATAAGCGGCCATGTTGTCTGATAGAATAGGTGGATCCCCGGGTAACTGTGAATAGCAGTATTCACGAAGATTGAAACCAAGCAAGGTACTTTGCGCCAATGGGGCGGTCTGAAAGAAGGGTTTGAAAGCTCGGTGCATGTTCACAGACGTCGCCTGGCTTGTTTAAATAGCTGCCGATATTACCTACCCAACCGGCAGTTCCAACCTGCCTAGCCACCGAGTTAGCCACCGATTTCAAGAGGCGGTCAGTCGTGTCCAAGTAATGACCATGGAGGGGGCCTGTGTTGAAATCAAGCAGTGGGCATTGTCTGTACCCCTCCCTGCTCCGGCGGGCAATGCTAGTATTCGAGCGCAATCCAAGGCCAATCAATCGCCCTGCCGCAGCATCCTCACACGTTGGCGGGAGCTTAGCACGCGCTCGGGGCCATTTAGCAAATAAAGAGCCATCTTTGACGTTTACGCACGGCCTCCGAGCTGTTCTAATGGGACCCTCCGTCTCAAGCAGAAGGAGCCTAGAGAAGCCGTCCTCACGTGACTGATGCAGGCTGGGTGGCCTTGGTGCCTGGTAAGCCTGGCAGTAATACAGTCCGGTATGGTCAGGTCCCTCTCCGCCCGTCGTCCCCCGGTTTTCCCCGTTGTTGCACTCTCGCCTCCAGTGCTTCATCAACTTCAACGCTCAGGGGCTGCTGCGCACTTTTACTCAAGCACCACAGTCAAGGCTACGCTGTCAGCCCATGTGATGTCCAATATCTATTGTCCTCTCTGTGGGGTCATTCTGCTGCCCGATCCCTATCGCGATGATGAGCCAGCGCCTCCCCCGACCCGCGTTCGCCCTTGGTACGCAGAAGTCCGAGGCATCTACGCGACCAATCCCATGGTAGACGATGTTACCATCACTGGGTTGGGAATTCTGCGCCTCCGAAGCACTCTCTGCGCACCGATGTACAGTGACGCATCCTATGTCGAGGTCGGGTTGGAGGCACTGGAGGAATGGAAGATTTGTAGGCCGTCGGAGACCCGCTGGTGCTTCGCCTTTCACAACTCGTGCTGGAAACTGCTTCTCCTCCGCCTCGGCCACGGACGGGGCAATTGCATCCCGGATGAGACGGCTATCGCCGAGTCGGTCTTCCACCAGCTCTACTGCACTCCTTGTCTAGAATTCTCCTGGTTCCAATTCGGCCACGATTACGGGGGCGCATCAAGGAAGTGGACTTGAGCTCACCTTTTTACGCGGACCCATGCGATACCCCTCCCCCGGATGATCTAGAAGCGACCGCGTCCGAATTCTGCGAGGCACATGGCGTTTCGCTCTGGCAAACGCGATATAGGATCCCCCCAACGAGTACAGCCGGGGCACTCTTCAATGGATTATCGACCGAGCTAAAATTCGAGATATGTTCATATTTATCTTTTGTCGAGCTCCTTACTATGCGACTCGTGTGCCGAGATCTGGCTCTCCTCGCCAGGGTCGATACACTCCCACAATCATACTGGCGGAGTAGGTTTCTCCTTGGCCAGGAGGCCGACTTTCTTTTCTTGAGTCCTACGGCCCCCCGGGACTGGTCTCGAGTTTTCTTCGGGTCCAGGGTCTCTGTCAGTGGTGGACTCCTGACCTTGATCAATCGAAAGAGAATCCGCCAATTGCTGGAACCTATTGCAGCTCTTGTAGAGCTAGAAGCTGTCTGGCGAAGTGGCCCATATGGATCTATAGCTCACCCAGCGCAAGGTCAAGGCAGTCACTTTGAACCAATCGATGAGGAAAGTGGAACGCCACACCAAGTATTGGAGATAGGTAGCTCTTTTTCTGGCCAGCTAACCTCCATCGGCATGGACAGCCCGTTGAATGAGGGATGTCGTGTGCTTTACTATAGAGCACGATCACTTACCCCCCCCATCTTCGCAGTCTCTATCGCGCATAGGGATATCGATTGTCCACATCGGCGCACAAAGCTTTGTTGCGGGAATCAATTTGTTTCCATCGCGGGAGTGCAATTCTATCGGCTATTCTGTCGGATATCACAATCCAGCTTCCGAAAAGTGGATTGAGATCCCGTCTACTTCTCATTTGAAGGCTTTTGGTGTGGCGTTCTGCTGCGACGGTCTGACGGGAATCCAGTTTATATTCACAAATTCCGATCCATCTGGCTGGTTTGGGGTCAGTAAAGGTAACGGAATTGCTCAGGGTATTCTTGAAATTCCGGAAAGTTTCAACCGGTATTACCTGCTTGCAAGTTTGGATCGTTTCAAGATCGTTTGACTTGCAATCGGTGAATTAATTGCTCAGCCCGGGCCTTCTTGGAAGCCTCCCTTTCGGGATGCAACGAGATCGTCTCGTGTACGGTCCCATCTCTGGACGCCACATCCCCCAAGACACGAAGACTTGACGTTCACCACCCTTCAACCATACCAGCCCTCGCGGGCCTTTGCACCGCTAAACAATATTGATTTCGGTGGCTCAAGAGGTTCTCTTCTAGGTTCTTTAACAAGACTTGCGTTCCATATGTCATCCGGTCCTCGCCCACTCCTGGGAATAGAAACATTCTACTCCAGTGAAAAGTCTGTACTTTTCGGTTCTAGCGGGGGCTGTGAGATCTCATTTTTTGTCGATGGCTCACAGGGGGAGCGTATCAATCGGATTGCCACCCTAGAAGATAATTCGAGATGCCATCGAGAAATCGACCTGGTCGGCTTGGAGGTCTTTTCTACTTGTCCCCCAGGCATCCGTGTGCGATGCTAACTCTGACCCAGGTCTCAACCAACAACAGACGATCCGCTATTTTTACCCCTCTCCGCTATCGTCTGAAACCAACTGTTGAATCAATGTCAATTTCGCTGCCCCATAACACCATTACTGGATTCGTTGCCACTGAAACGATGCGTAGCAAAACACAGACAAGCCAAACTCACTTTATTCAATTCGGGATTCAATCCCAGTCTTGTGGGGAACAGCCTGCAACCCCCGATATTTCGGATCTTGAGCCGCACCAGATACCGGATCATGAGATCCAATACGATCAAAAGTTCGCTCATTTCATAGACGGCGCGCGAGCTGATAACTATCAAACTTATGCATCACTCAATAATGTCCGGAGAATCCAGGCATCCACGGGCATTCAGGGTCGATCTAGATCTTCTGATCGCATAACCGGCTTGAAGATCGATTATTATAACCATCCAAGTCCCAACGTAGTAGGACAGCGGATGAATGAGCTGGATGATGGGTTTGAAATTTCCCCGGATGAGGAAATCCAGTCGTTGACCATCTGGATGGCTCCAATGGGCTACTCCAGCGAGTGCCCCGGGATGCAAGTTGCCCAAGTTGCCGCCATCCACATTGTGACGACCCGTTCGCGCAGTGTGACATTGCGCCCTCCTGGGTTGCCTTCTCTGCCATCTCAATCCCCACCACATCAGTATCAGAGTGCCTTCGGTGAGAGGCTGACAGCTATCTCGTGGATCTTGAACTCATCCTCCGACTGTATTCGGGCAGTCGCTTCTAAGAGCCAAAGACGAAGAGCTCAAACTTTGGTCCCAGAACAGGAGCCTCCCTTCGATCAGGTACGGAAACTTGACTTCGAGATACTCAACGTCGACGGCTGTAGAGAACCCCTAGTCACTGTAGAGGCCTACTTTGGTGATCGGAGCTTCATTGGAGTTGTTTTTGTCTATGCGTCCGGTGCAAGAGCCGGTATCGGTGAGTTCGATACTGAGACCCGTCAAGTTGTTCATCTTCCACGGGACACTCGGATTGTTGGACTGTCGGCTGCGGCCACGGAGCACGACCTGACTGAAATCGAGTTCGAGTTCGAGCAGAACGAGCAGCCTCAGTGCCAGAAGCTGGGGCTCTCAGTCAGCTCGCCTCATGACCTGGACAGTCCCCTCGCGTATGGCTGGCGAGACAGGTGGCGTAAGGATAGGACGTCTGCGGAGAGCTCCCAGCTGCTTTCGACATACAGGAGGGTCTATCGACCCCCAACCGAGTCAAGGCCGGTTGGGATTTACGTGGGCTGTCGGTATTTCTCCCATTTTGGGGCTTTGTACGGTCCCCACATTTCTCAGTAGACGCCCGATGGTCATGCATATACCCGCCAAATAGCCGGTCGGTCGCCACCTCGGCGCGGGTCGCCGAGCGGATGCCCTCAAAACCTGGGGCCCCATCCACCCCATCCCATCCCCATTCTTCCACAGTCCACACACCATGCGTCCACCCCTCAGCTCAGTCTGTTACTCACTCCCCAGTATCCGGTATGCCTCCACAGCCGCCTCTCCAAAGGCCGTTCCCCTAGCCGGCATCACCGTCGTCAGTCTCGAGCAAGCCATTGCCGCTCCCTTCTGTACCCGACAATTAGCCGACTTGGGCGCCCGAGTCAGTCATCAAAGTCGAACGCCCCGGAGTAGGAGATTTTGCCCGCAACCACGACACCCGAGTCAACGGCCTGGCCTCGCATTTCGTCTGGACCAACCGATCCAAAGAGAGTCTGGCCCTCGTCCTCAAACAGCCCCGCGACCATCGCGTTCTGATGCGTCTCCTCGGCCGGGCGGATGTCCTCGTCCAGAATCTCGCTCCGGGCGCCAGCGCCCGTCTGGGGCTATCATACGCCGATCTCCAGCCCGCCCATCCGTCGTTGATCGTCTGTAACATCTCCGGCTACGGTCCAGATGGCCCATACCGCGACAAGAAAGCCTACGATCTCCTAATCCAAGGCGAGGCCGGCATGCTCTCCGTCACGGGCACCGGCCAGGAACCAGCCAAAGTAGGCATCTCCATCGCTGATATCGCGGCCGGGAGTTACGCCTATTCGAATATTCTAGCTGCACTTTATCAGCGCGAACGCGATCCTCAGAGATCGGGACGCAATATCGACATCTCCATGCTAGAGAGCATGGTCGAGTGGATGGGTTTCCCGATGTACTACACCTACAACAACGCCCCGGGCCCCACCCCGGCCGGGGCTTCTCATGCCGCGATCTATCCCTACGGACCGTTCGAGGCCGGGGACGGTAAGTCCGTCATGCTGGGCATCCAGAATGAGCGGGAATAGGCCAAGTTCTGTGATGTGGTCCTCGGAAATGCGAGTCTCGCGAGCGATCGGCGCTTCGTGAACAATTCTGTCCGGTCGAAGAATCGGGAGAAGTTGAAGCGGATTATCTGCGATGTGTTTTCGGGGCTATCTGCGGAGCAGGCTATTGCCAGGCTAGATGAGGCGGGCATTGCTAATGCGAGCGTCAATGATATGCAGGGCGTGTGGGATCATCCTCAGCTGAAGGCGAGGCGGAGGTGGACGGATGTTACGACTCCTGCGGGGAGTGTACCGGCCCTACTTCCTCCTGGGATGACGGATGGCGGTGATGATACCTATGATGCGAGAATGGATGCGGTGCCGGATGTGGGTGAGCATAAAGAGGCCATTTTAGCTGAGTTGGGGTTGGATGAGGAATCGTAGAGGTTTTTTATACTTAATTTACAGTTTTAGATTCTATAGAGCCTATACTGAATCAAATTTGGATATTCCCTCTCAACATTTTGTTGCCTATCTCACAGACACAATGCCCATAATCTTATCTCTCGAAGCTGAGGAGCACAATCAAATATCCCAAGTCCAACAAAACCTAAATTTCCATTCGCATCAACGTCCCCAACCACGGCGTCCTATTGGCCCTCTCATGACTCCAATCCCCAACCACATTAAACCCTTGCTCCTCATAATACCTGCCAACCGCACATCAACATGACATCTCCCAACACTCACGGAGGATACATACCTAACCAACCTCCTCTCATTCCCCGCCCAACTATCCACCCAAAACACCTTCGTCCCTCTCTCCCGCCCATACTCTCGAATCCCACTCAGCAGCGCCGCCCCCGCCCCACGTCGAAGCTCTCCCACCCGACAATCCGTAACAATCACCTCCAGATAAAGAAAGCCCTCCCCTTCCGTATCCGGAACCGGGAAATGTGTCTGCGATTTGACATATACAGGCACCCAATTCTCGCGTACATATGCGAATCCAACGGGTAGGAGGCGTCGACCGTCGGATGCAATGCGCAGATATGGAGGTTTTTCTTCAGTATTTTCTTCGAGATATTCCCTCTCGACGATAAACATCCGAAGACCGTTCTCTTTGCTACCCCCCGTAAGACGGTTCTCCTCTGACTGCTCAACCTCCGTCCGCGTACCCGCGGCGAAATCTCCTCGTTCGGAAAACGGGATTAGGCCCCATTGGTCGAGGCTTCCTATTGAGTTCAGATATGAGAGCGAAGAATCGAACGTGGAGATTATAAAACGAATGTCGGATTCGGTTGTTCTGGCATCTCGGACTTCAAATGTAGATGGTGACATTTTGCTAGGGCTGGGATAGAATATGTGCACTAGGCAAACAAAACAGGGAAGAGGGTCCACTACTAATGAGCGATCCTGATCCTCCGGATAATAATGCTAAGCATTCAGAGAAGGTGACATCCCCCGCCTTTATACCCTGTTCGGGAGCCTACGCTCTATGCTAGTCTTGATTGAGTATGGGTTTGTGGGACTGCGTTATCGTTGGTCTGTCTTAGCCTTGTCTAATACTATCTACCCACCACCGACAAACTGTGACCGAAGAGTCGAGGCTTTTCGGCTGCTTTCGCGCCAACCGCATCCATCCCGCACGTGCACTTCCGACAGGTCCTTCGGGCTGAGATCTAGGAGATGGTCCGCTTTTCTGGCTTGTCGTATAGCTCATCGGCGTCAAGAGCTCGCTTCTCGGGCTTATCGTAGAGATCATCGGCGTCCAAACCGCTCCTCCTTGCTAAGCCGTTCCCTGGGCAGCGAATCAGCAGAATGTGCGGAATAGCATCAGCAAAACCCCTACCTCCCTGAGAGACAGGCATGGCGACGACCATGGTTCCAAGCAAAGTAAGGACAGACAAAGTGTTGAGCTTCATGACTGTGGCTGTCAAAGAGAATCTACTAGGGCACGAAGACTGAATTGTGAGTTGCTGAATTCGTTGCAGGTAGATAAGTAGCGATCGGGGGATAATTACCAGTTTATATAAGCCTTAGTACACAGTCCTGGCCGCGCATGAGCGATTATTCGCAAGGGTCGGCGTTATCAGTGCAAATATCTCCAATGTAACTCTACAAGATAAACAAATTAATTTCATCGGTGACTCCGAAGACGTGCTCAGCAAGAATAGAGGACAATATTGAAGGATTTGAGCCTGTAGACCCGTAGGGGGTTGGTCACATTGCCTCCTGTAGGTAGTCTAGATAGTCTCAAGTTACCAGCCAAGGCATACCCCTCGGCATTTCTACCCTATGAAGATATAGTATATATAGTCCCGATCGACGGCGAGGCAGATCCCATGGCAGGTTTAATGTCGCACTTGTGGTCAGGAGTGAAATCATTGATGTAACTATACCGGCGACCACAGTACTAGCCGCATAGCATTGGACGGAATCCTGAAACACCAGGATACGATCCTGCTGGTGTCATCCCATCCTGATCTTGGTTGCTCTCGCAGGATGAGCCTAGTCCCACCCCTAAATTGTGGAAGTGCCACTATAGTTTCGCCTTCCGTAAGCCTTCACTCTTGTCCCGATTGGTCGATCCTACAGATCCTTCGGCTAAGCCTTTTGTCTCTATGATATGGCTTCTCGCCACGAAGGTAGCACGTGGGCATGGAGGGCTATATTTGGTCAGGACCAGAAGAATCCTTGGTTGAGGGACTAAGACAGCGTCGGCATGCCCGGCCGATCGGGTTCCTATTTTCTTCTGTCTTCCACCCTGTCCACCCTCCCCCGCCCATTCTCTCCATCTCTCTTCTACATTTTCTATGTCTTTACTCGATCATGGACAGTCGATCCGACCACAGTCTAGAGAAGCCGCTTATCTACGAGTCCGTGTCTCAGCATGACAGCACGAACTCCCCGGTAGACAGCTCCAGTGACAACGAAGCCCTTCTATACCGCCAGGGACGAAGCAACCGCCACTGGAGATCGTATCTGAAATACTCAGCCATCATCGGGATCCTTCTATTTTTATATTCCTCTCTTCTAGTCACCTTGACAGTCAATGTGACGAGCAAGAACAGACGGATCGGGCCACGATTCGTGAAGACACCTGTGGACCCAAAGTCCATCGTCTATGAGGCACACGTGATGGAACAGTGGGTAGACCAGGGTGGTGGTTCGCCGGTCACGTATTTCAGTAACCAGCCGAATGAGCAGGTTGATAAGAATTGGCATGAGCTGTTTCAATGTCTGTCTTATCTTCCCTTATGTGCGTCGCCAAACGTTGGAGAGTGGTTAACATACACCTAGATCAAAACATCGGCGTTGAACCCGGCACTTATGAAAGGATGGGTCGTGAAGATGAGGGTATCAAGCTCCCTGATGGGACTTACTACGGGTCCATCATGGTTTTTCATCATTTGCATTGTCTTGTATGTCTTCCCCTACTGTTCAAATCCGAGTATAGATTTGCTAACACGATCAGAAAAACCTATACCATGCCCTCCACCCCGAATACTACGGCCTGGACAACTTGACTGTGGAGACACAGGCGTCTTGGAAGGATCACACTAGTACGTTGAATCAGACGCGGGCAAGGTAATGGCTAATGACTGTACCAGCGCACTGCCTCCACATGTTGAAAGAGGCCCTGATGTGCCAGGGCGATACTACCGTCCTGACTATGATGTAGCTAGATTTCCTTTCTAGAACTTGCGTCTCAATACTCCGGGCCTACCATGTAGGGTCCCCAAGGCCTCGGCGACTCCGCCGCGGCGCCGACCGGGGTGGAAGCATCAAGCCGACTCGCCGACTCGCCGTCCCCGCCTCCGGCTATTTGCCTCCTCTCTCTCCACTCGTCCATTCTGCACCGACCTTCCACTTCAACGGTCGGAAATGGTGATCTAGTCCAGGATGTCTTCTCCAGCTGGTGCCAATAGCCGTCAGGTGCGCACTCGCGCCAAACAGGCCTGTCTCCACTGCAACCAGCGACGCATCCGCTGCAACGTGCTGCAGGAGCGCCCGTGTCAGAACTGTGTCGCCTTGAATGTGCCCTGCGAGATAGGCGTCTCCAAGCGGGGGAAGTGTGTTACCCTTGACTGTGTACTCTGCACGACTTATTGATCGACATTTAGGTATCCCAGAAAGAAAACGCCTGGCAAGCTTAGCACTCCCCGCAAGGACGGCTCGGGTCCGTCTATATCAGAAACGCCATCTGCGGATCACCCGCATACCCCATCCGCTACGTCCACACTACAGCGGAGTCTTCACCTGAAAAGCCATGACAGCCCCCTAACTGGACAGCCGCGGGTAAATCCGTACATACCCGGAGATCCAGCTGTGTCCCACCAGACTGTATTCCTGGGCGAATCAAGTCCTCTCACAGTAGTCATCGACGAGGGTCATACCTAGTTTACAAACCTTCCCTCCCAGACAAATAAAACGCAAAAAGTTCATATACCTCCAATGTCCAAGAACTCAGTAATACCATAACCGAATCATATCCATCAAGCTAAGTAACAAGAATACAATCCCCTCCTCTTTTTTTTTTTTTTTTTTTAAAAAAAAAAAAAAAAAAAACAAGGTAGGATCACTCCGACCCCGGAACATGCGCAACAACCTCAATCTCCACCCTCATATCATCCTCCCCGAGCCTGGTCACGCCCACACACGTCCAAATCGGCTGATGATTCGGCATATACTTCTTGAAGTTGCGCACCATCGCCTCCAGCGCCTCGTTGTTGATCGGCACGTGGTACGAGTTCACCCGGAACACCTGCTCCCAGCCTTGGCCGCCCGCGTTCTGCAGGTTCAGTTCCACGTTCGCGAAGGCTTGGTCGATTTGCGCGTTGATTTCTTTGTGGAATACGCCTGTTTGGGGGTCCCAGCCGCCTTTTGAGGGGGTTAGTTTGTGGTAGTGATGGTGGGGTTTGAGGGTGCTTGGGGAGTGGCTAGGGGGGGCGTTGTGAGGGCAGGGCAGGGCAGGCATACCTTGGCCGGCGCATTCAATGCGATCGCCGATGCGGACGGCTTGACTGTACCGGAAGGTTTCGCGGTTGCGGGTGCCTACGCCCTCGTAGTTGTAGTAGGTGAGGTGGGACATGGTGGAATTGGTCGTGGAGAGGGGATAGGAGTGGGATGATGTGGTCAAGGGGGGTTAGGATGGTTTGAGAAATGGAGGATGCAGAATTGAAGAGTTGAGGAACGCCGTTTATAAAGGAGAAACTGTTGCCAGTCTTGCCTCGCCAAGCACGCAGGCGGGGTGATTCATCGGGCGGAATGCATATTCCTATCCTCGGCGGGGCGGAGTGGGGCTGCCGAAGCTTATTGCCAGTATCGCCCCGTGGAATATGTTACAAATCAAGTCAGACGAGATTTTGGTTGTTGTTTATGGGGGTTGATATCTGGAAGGCTTCTTCTCTGGCTGGTATGGGGGTCTCTATCAACAGTTGTCTGTTAAGAGCCGCAAGGAATCAATCCTGAATCCCGTCGGCTCTAAAACTGTCGAATAGGGTTGGTGTCTTGATAGGTCTTTGCAAATTCATTTCTTTTGTAGTTGTAGGCAGGGGTACTATAAAACGTAGGCCTGTACTAATCATGCTGCTTTCAGTATTCTCCTCGAACCTCTCTATGTACTGCTCACAAGTTTCTTGTTAAGTCTCCTCCCCCTCTCAAAATGGATCCAAAGAAGGAGAAATCCATCATGCCCGACCCAAACAGCCAAGATGTCGCCGAGATGAAGGCCGTTGACATGGATGCCTTGAGACTGGCCGACATGGGCTATTCTCAGGAGATGAAAAGAAAATTTTCGACCTTGTCCCTACTGGGCATCTGTTTCTCCTTAACTAGCTCCTGGTTTGGCTTCTGTGCATCCCTGGTCACTGGCCTCAGCTCGGGGGGCACTGTTCTGGCCGTCTATGGAATCCCATTGCTAGGATGCATCTCAGCTTGCGTGGGAGCATCACTGTCTGAGCTCGCAAGTGCAATGCCCAATGCTGGAGGTGAGTACTTCTGGACCGGTGAACTGGCCAAGTCGAAGCGCTACGCTCACCTGGCCTCCTTTTTGACGGGATGGTTTGCCTGGGCTGGGAGTATCTTTACTACCGCCAGTAGTGCGCTTGGTCTCTCGGATCGGCGGTGGTAGGGATCTATCAGCTCAATCATCCGGACTTGTATGATACCTCTTGCCTCTTCCTTTTATGTCGTTTCTGTTTTCCTTTCTTCCAGGCTATCTGAATCCCAACCACTAATAATAACCCAACCTGAGCTAGTATCCCCCAAGCATGGCACACCGTCGCAGCCTACGAATTCGTCAGCCTCTTCGCATTCTTCTTCAACTGCGTTGGCCGAATCCTCCCCACCATCAGCACCACAACCATGTACATCTCCCTCATATCACTAATCACCATATTCGTCACCGTCCCTGCCACAACCCCAGCGCACGCTAACACAAAATTCGTTTTCGCAACATTTACAAACTCCACCGGCTGGTCGTCGAACGGACTGGCATTCCTCCTCGGCCTAATCAACCCAAACTGGCTCTTCGTCTGCCTGGACGCCGCCACCCACATGGCAGAAGAGATATCCCAGCCTGAAACGGCCATTCCAACGGCGATCATGGGAACCGTGGGGGTAGGACTCGTCTCATCCTGGCTGCTTTGCATCGCACTGTACTTTAGTATCACGAATCTGGATGCCCTGGTCAACACCGCAACAGGGGTCCCAATTCTTGAATTGTTTTACCAGACGCTGGGAAGCAGAGCCGGCGCTACACTCCTCGAAGCATTGGTTCTCACGACCGGTATCGGATGCCAGATTGCGTCGCATACGTATCAGTCTCGGGTCTGCTGGTCGTTTGCGCGAGATCGCGGTCTTCCCGGACATGCGTTCCTCTCTAAAATCCATCCTACCCTTGACGTTCCGCTGAATGCGCACATCGTCAGCTCGGTCCTTGTTTCTCTCCTAGGTCTGCTATATCTAGGATCATCTACAGCGTTCAACAGTTTAGTCACCGCGTGCATCGTCCTGTTATGTGTCGTATGTCATCCCGATTATCTGCTTCTTAAGAAAAGGACGAGACAATATCCCCCATGGCCCTTTCGGCTGGGGAAACTTGGGCTTTTGTGTAACTGGGTTGTCTTGTTGTGGACTGTCTTCTGTCTGGTCGTTTATTCTCTGCCGGCTGTTTATCCCGTGACGGGTGGTAGTAGGTTTTCACTCTGCTCTTTGATGATTTCATGATTTCTGTGCTCTTGATTGACTGGATGCAGATATGAATTATGTTTCGGTGGTGTATGCCGCCGTGGGGGGGATTATTCTGCTTGACTGGGTTGTGAGGGGTCGGAAGGTTTTTTGGGGACTGACTGCGCGCCATGATGAAGTTTTGGTTCGGGTGTAGGGTGGTGGTACTAGATGTGGTTTCGGGATGGTGTGTCGTTGGGGTGTTTCAAGGCACAGAGATGGGAGGGAGGGTAGAGTGTTAACAGAGACTAGTTTAGAATCTGTTTGAATGGCAAAGGCTTGGATTTGAGGAATAATATGCCGAGGATCTGTGGTGAATATTATGCTGGGATATTGAAGTGAGGGTTGGTGTGTTTTCGGCCCATCTCGAAGGTTGAGGACCCTATCCGACACGGCCTTTGTTCCACTTATTTGACCACATCTTCAACCGCAATGCGAATGTCCCTTGAAATCGCACCAGCTCTACACTGGACACAATACTGATATCTTTTTGACAGGTTTATATACCGAGAGTATAACCCTAAGATGTGGATAATCCACCGCCCCACTCGACCCATCTGGCGGACAATGTATTCCGCCCGTCAAGCAAATCCCATCCCTCCTAACTTTTAAGCCAAGTGCCTCCTTGCCCTCAAAATGTTAGTTCTCTTAAACTATCAGCATGCGGAGCTAACCAACAAAGTCATGCCAATCTTCGCACCGATCGCTACGGCGGATCAACCGAGAACCGATGCCGATTTGTGCTCGAGGTCCTCGAAGCAATTATCTCCGTGTGGGGAGCTCGGTCTGTCGGGATAAAGATCTGTCCTGCTGACGATTATAACAATAGTACGGTCTCATATGTAGAGTTGACGGGGGTGTATACCCATCTCATCCAGGAGCTGGTGAAACGGGATATCGGGTTTATTAATCTGTCGCGACGAGGCTGTGATGTCGGCAGGAGCACGGATGATTATTTTCAAACGAGTCCAAGGCCTGAGGGCAAAGAGCTCCCTCTAGGTTATGATCCCCTGCACCAGTTTGGGAACTTAGTCAAGTATCCGGGAAGTCGGACTATGCTCATGGTTAACCATGAGTATACTATTGAGGAAGCCAATGAGCTTATTGGCAACGGGAAGATTGATCTGGTGGCCTTTGCGAGGTCGTTTATCTATAATCCGGTATGTAATAAATGTCCGTTGCGAGATAGATGCGTCCATGTGCTTATTCATTCTCTGGTGAAGGATTTCATGAGCCGGGCTAGAGCAGGAGTTCCCCTCGCTACCAATAACCGAGGAGGTGCCGTCAACTATGGGCCTTATCAGCATCCAGACGAGAATAATAATGACTGGCCTCTGGCGGCTTGCTGCAATTGATCGATCGGGTTGGTTGACAGTCATTATTGGTTTGTGCTGTGCATGACGGGATATTAGATGGCAGCCTTGGGGCTTTTAAGATAAGACAACAATGTGAGACAGGAAGTAATCTTGGAAGATTCAGGAAGTGGCATAGACACACAGCAATGGTACGAAGCCTGTAGGCAATGCGAGAGGTACCATGGTCAATCTGTCAGGATATATCAGCATCATCACACCAATATAGGTGTCTAGTGTCTCTCCCCGTATTATAAATGGGGCATATAAACTTTGCGGAACCAAGGTCACCTCACCGGCCCGGTGGATGCTTGGATCCGTCATGATCAGATCATCGCTCCCGCCCCTCAATTTACTTCGTGATAGCCTCTACGGTAGTAGACCTCCCATAATGTGACTCCATACTCTCCAACATGCGCATCGCAGTGCTCCCAGCATCTCCCAAAACAGCACGGGCGACGATCCAAGCCCTCCTGGAAACCGACTCACTGACGTCACCGGTCCAGGTGCCGGCCATCTATCGCGACCCCTCCAAAGCCCCCGCCGAATTCCTCGCGCATCGCATCGGAGAATATCCGCCTGGCGACCCAGAGGGCTGGCTTGGTGAAACGCCTCGTGCTGCTCTCTAGTATGGGGGCGGAACATCCCTCCGGGACTGTGAGTTCGGCGTGGGAGATTTAGTAGGCGTGCGTGTGCTAAGACCATATAAACAGGGAGAAATCATGACGAATCATATCGCTGAAGAGATCCTGAAGGATGCGGCACCCGAGACCATCTTCATGCGCTGTGCGTATTTCATGGAAAGTTGGGCGTCGGCTGTTCCCACGGTTAGGGCTGAGCAACCGCATTTTTATTCTGTAATCACTCCTCTTGACTATCAGGTGCCGATGGTCAGTGGGACTTATGTCATGCTTTCAAAGTGTAGGCGGAGCTAACAGTCTCCAGGTTGCCGTGGATGATATAGGAAAGGCGTGTGCCACGTACCTGCTGGGCATCGAACCCCCCCCGAAGCCCATATGTGGTCGAAGTCCATGGACCCCGGGATTACTCGAGCAACGATGTCCAGCGGGCATTTCAAGGCATGGCTGGCCAGGATATTGAGGTCAGGCCAGTTAACAAAGAGGCTTTACCTGAGGTTTTCGGGCAATTCCTGCCGGAAGCTTCTGTGAACATGTTTGTGGAGATGTCGACCAGCTTCTTGCCCGGTGGGGTGCTTGCTGAACAGGCCCCGGACCCTGATGTCCGGGTATATCGGGGGCGGACGGGGTTGTCGGAGGCCGTGGGGGATATGTATGGGCCCGGGAGGTAGGGGGGGTGTTACTTTATGTTGGAACAGCTGATTGGCTAATAGGCGAGCGTCACGTGATGTTGTGGTCACGTTGGCCACTGAGGTATTAAACTCTACGTAGATAGTCGTTTAGCTAGCAACTAATAGTAACTAATATTAATTAATATCAGATATTTTCTGTCTTATATTTCTAATAGATTATAAGTCTGGTAACTTACTATAAAATACTGCTATCTTTATTTTCTAGTATTTTTAAAGCTATTTAATAAATTATTATATTATTATAACTATACAGAAGGTTCTTACTGTATAGTAATCTCTAAAATACTAAAATATATATAGTATATACCCGTCTCTACAGATCACCTCGGAGGATATCTAATTTAACTAATTATATAGACTTTTATCTTTCTTAAAGCTAATCAAGCGTTTATAATAATATTCTACTAGTAAATAATTAGATTTATATTAATTTTATAATAACTGTAAGAGGCGGATCTATATTATTCTTATATATCAGTAAGAATAACTCTATAATTATATTACTGACTATCCAGACAGATAAAATACTAAAAAAGCTGTTTAAAAATCTTAACAGAGTATCAGAATTACTTAAAAAATATAAAGATTATAAAATATAAGATTTTAGAATTAGATAAATATTAAAAAATATCAGACTACAGGACTTTATTAAAAAGAATCTTACCAGATTAATATTAATCTATAAAAATTATATTATTTAATATACTATTTTAATTAATATTTAAATATAGCTAGTTAACTAATTATTAAAAAATATTTTAGAAAGATTTATAATATTAAATAATTTTAAAGACTATACAGATAATATTTTTATAATAATTTACTGTCTAGTCTTCAGTTACAGTTATACTCTCTACTAGATAGTATTTAATAATCTGATTTAGAAGAAGAGGTCAGACTTCTCTACTGTATTCTAATATATAAATAACTTTAAATAAGTCTATATACTAGTAAAGCAGCTAGACTGCTCTCTAATACTGTATTACAGATTACTATTACTACTAAAATAAGTTAAATCTAATCTACTAACCTGGACAGCTACTATAGAACTCCAGCTGCTGAATAATACTATAAAAATCTTAAAAAAATTAGAATTCTTTAATTACTATAAAAATATTATAAAAAAAAATAAATTTAATTAAGTTAATTCTATAGTATTTACTATAAAATTAAAATTATCTAATATTAATTTAATTAAGAAAAATAAGAACTGGAAAAAAGTAATCTTTTTAAAAAAGAATATTAATATAAAAAAATATCTGGAGAAGATACTAAATTAGAAACTTTTTATAATTAATAATTACTATATATACTATAAGTCTATAAAATACTATTATTATAAATATTAGTATTTTATTTCTAATCTCTGTCCTAACAGCTAGTCTTTCTAGATTTATAATATCTAGTTTTATAAACTGAAAAAGAAGTTAAAATTAATAAAATCCGGAATATTTATAAAGGTTATTCTAATTATATAAAAGTAAGTTAAATTATCTGCTAAATTCTATATAGTACTAGATACTAATTCAGATACAGATAATAATAATTATATAATTAATTTCAGTAGTATAATAATTAAAAAACTATTTTATATACTATTATATTAGATCTATAATACAGGCAGTTCCCAGTATCTTACTCCAGACTGCGTCTTACTTACTAACTTTTATAAGTTAAAGCTACAGGAATATTATATATATAGTATATTATAGAAAATACTTACTAAAGTAAAAATTATAAATTATATAATTATTTTCTTAGAATTAAATAGTAATTTTATACAGTTAAATATTAAAATATACTACTAATCTAATCTATTCTATAGTCTAATATCTGCTGATTATCTCTAAAAAGACTTTAATATTTATAGAATTAATAAAAACTATACTTTATATCTAATAAAGAATAATAAGATTATAGACTATATATAAGTTTTAAAAAAAATATTCTTTATCAGAACTGCAGATCCTGGAATCAGTATAATAGTAGTTAATCCTCTACTACTGTACTGTTAATACAGCTATATAAGATTCCGACAGATTAATTTAACCGCCTGATTCTATCAGATTGAAATTAAATACTGAGATAATATATATTATAAAGTATATTAGTTAGGTAAAGCGAAGCAGTTAATATCCTATAATCTAATCCTACGGACTAATAATTCTACAGAACTCTAGTATACAGATATATAAAAGATAATCTCTATTAGCTACAGAGAATATAATTATTTTTTAATTATAATTAATAATATTATATATTTTATTTATATTATATTACTAAAACAGAAGAGTAACACTTCTGAAAAGCTTATTTAAATAAATATAAAATATAAGAATACTGTTAACTACTATATAGCAGTATAATATTTTAATAAAAAAAAAGAATTTAACTGATTTACTGACTGGACTACTTATAAAGAATATAGGATTTATATTATTATCTTCCTACTGTATATACCTGAAGTAAATAGTCTTTTAGAATAATATAATAATTTAATTAATTAAATAAATAAAGTTATAATATTTAATTCTAGTCTATCCGGATATCTCTGGCTGTATACTGTTTAATTAGCTGTACAGATAATAAATTACTTTATTTTTTTTAAAAGTAATATTAAATATATCCTGATATACTGATATAAGACTTTCTATAACTTTCCGAATCTGGAAGTCTTACTAGATTTTCTGCGTGTATTTAGTTACTATTTATATATTTATATACTTACTGAGGACTGTATAATATCTAAGAAAATAGAACCTTATACAGCAGTAAACTATCTTATTAGATTTAATAGAGAGAATAACTATATCTACTATATTTAGATACCAGAATCTAATAAAATTAAATATTCTAAAGATATTTTATTTTATAAAAATAAAATATATAAAAATAATTATAAGAATTCTGATAGAGTAATTCTTAACAGGCTGACCTTTAACAGACTACTGCTAGAATCTGGAGAATCTATCTGATTAAATAATATATTTTTTTATTAAAATACTTCAGATAATTTAACTGCTGATATTAATACTAATATTATTTAAAATACTAATATTATTACTGGTAGAGTACAGATAATTTTAATCTCTGTAGAACTATCTAATTATAAGCCTGTATATTTTATTAAAAATCCTACTAAATATAAAACTAAATCAGTTAAATTTACTATATAAGATTATTAAATTACTGATATTCCTGCTCCGGAAGATATACAGATAGTAAAATATTTCTAAAAAACTATTAAAAATAAATTATCTATCTGGCTGGGCTATAAGTAATTTATATCAGTCAGCTAAGATACTATAATTCTGAGATTAAAGTACTATAAAGTTATTATTTTAATAACGTATACTGAAGCTATAAAATCCTCTTTAGTATTATACTGGAAATAAGTAATAGATAATCAGATTAATAAAATTAAAGCTATAGGAACTTATAATATTATTAAAAGATCCCCGGGCGCTTGCGTGATCCCAGATAAATAGGTATTCAACTTAAAGATTAATATAGAGGGTTTTATTACCTAATTCCGCGCTCGCTGGATTATATATAGTAATTATTAAGTACCCGGAAAGGACTATAACTAATTCTATACTCCTGTTACTAGTAAGGTTACTATTAAAATATTCTTTATTACTGTAGCAATTAAGAATCTTATATAGAAGTAATATAATATAATTTCTGTATATTTATATATCCAGATAAAGGATTAACAGGTTTTTATAAAGTAACTAATCAGATACTATAAAGAATCAGATAATTAAGTCTGTAAATTAAAATAAGTATTATACAGTCTCTACCAAGCTGTATTTTTATAATACTATATATTTAATAATAAGTTATAAGAAGTCAGATTTATTATCTTGCTAGAGGACCCCTGTATTTATCAGAAAAATAATATTTATTTTACTATTTATATTAATAATTTAATAATTATAGGTTTAAGACAGATAAATATTAATAATATTAAATACTATCTGAATCAGATATTCAGATTAAAAGAATTCAGTAAGCCGAAGGTTTTTCTTAGCTGTAATATCTAATACAACTATAATAAAAACTTAATATTACTATCCTAATCTATCTATACAGAGGAATCCCTAATTATTACAGATATAAAGAATTACGCGAATCTTGCCTCTCTGATAATACTATTATACCGGAAGACAGACTGTTCTAAAATAATATTTAAAAGGATTAATATTACTGAATATCAGAGTCTTACAGACCGCCTAAATTAGCTGGTATTAAAGATATAATCTAATCTATAGTAATCAACCTTCCGCCTGTAAAAGTATATAAATTTATTTATAATTACTGATTTTAAAATATTAAAATTAATATTTTACTATATATAAGATATAAAAAAGCTCGGTATTATACTTACCTCAGACTACTCTAAAAATATTAAAGTTTATATTAATATAATTTATACTAACTACAAAGATAGTAAGTTAATAGAAGAATATATTATATTCTATACCGGAGATTCTATATTATAGTTATTAAAGAAGTAATTTATTATAATACTATTTTCAACCGTTGCTGAATACTGTACGTACGATACTGCTGCTAAAGAGGCTCTATATATTAAGAAATTAATAGAAGTATTTAGTCTTATAATATCTGAAAACAGTAAGATCTCTATATTCAGCAACACAGCTAATTCCCTGAAGATCCTGAATCACAGTATCTTTACTAGATTTATATACTGGCTTAATAACTACTATCTATTTATTATAGATCTTATTAAAAAAAATATTATTAAAATATTCTATATCTCTAGCAATATTAATCCTGCAGACAGATTTACTAAACTGTTAAAATCTGAAGTATTCAGCTCGTTCAGGACCCTACTAGAAATAATACTATATTTTATAACTATAGAGTTAAAAGTTATATTCAGTAATAATACTGTATCTCTACTCTATATTATATAATATTATACTTTCTTACCTGATTAGAAAAGTAATTTAGCTTTATAATTACTTATTTTAAATCCCTGTTTATCTAGAAAGCTGTATTAGAATAGCTGATTAGCTAATAGATAAGTATTATATAATATTATAGTCATGTTGGCCACTGAGGTGTTAAACTCCACGTAGATAGTCGTTTAGCTAGCAACTAATAGCAACTAATATTAACAAATATCAGACATTTTCTGCCTCATATTCCCAACACTTTATTCTATGCCATGTTTTCCACATGCTGTTTCTGTCTTCTTGCAGTGGCTCGGGGTTGGTCGCATTCACTGGGGTTTGCGTGACTTCTCTTCGAGGAGCTTCGACCGTCTTTCCGCTCCCCTCTCGCCTGCTTTGTGTCTTTTTTGCTCACCTCGGTAGTCCGAATATAGTCTCTCCTTTCGAAATTCCCTCCCTAGAGGGAGTAGCACGGAATATACACCTGTTTGATGCCAACGGTACATATCTTGGGGGTAAGCAGGAACCCCCTACTGTGGCAGAAGGGCACCTTCTAACGAGTAGAACACCCCAGGAGGCTTCCAGGACACCCCTCCGCAGCTCAGTGTCGCCATGTTTCTCGACATGTGCGAGCATTTTCTTCGATTTGCGGCACCCCGGACTCGGTGGGGACTCTATACTCTGCTGGATAATAACACCTTCGGCGAGCGCATCGGCCGTGCAACCACTGCCATCCTCCAGGGGAAGTAGGTTATCTTAGGCCGCGGTATGCACCACCCATTCCCTTCTACTTGGACTGGGGGCGATACTGATAACGGTCAAAGCTGCTGAGCCCATCGATGTACGGTTGACAGATGAGCAGCTAATTCGCCGGGTCCCGACGGTTCAGCCAGCAACAGCAAACCTCCGTGAGAATGTAAACCATCCCTCCTGTCGCAAATACTCGGGCACATATCTAATGTCCCTGGTTTTCGCATTCTAGCAAGCCTATTTCCGCGAATCCCTTCGCAACCGAGACCGACAATGTGCCATCACCGGCATGCGTCATCACAGGTGGTTGGCTTTGAACGCGGTCCATATCTATCCCGTCGCGAGATTAAATGACTGGAACCAGCTGGGTTATTCTCGGTGGATTACAGGCACAACAGCGCCTGCGTTGATTGCCCCAAATGGCATCTTTTTGCCGCAGAATGGCCTCCTCCTAGATTCGACGACACACGCCATGTTCGATGCCTACGATATCGCCGTCAGCCCAGATGTAAGCTTTGGTGATATTTGATATAGCATGGGCAATGCTAACTCCATTTATGTCCTAGCACGGACGTCAGGTGGTGGTGTTCTCCCCAGATTCTAGGCAGCTTCGAGGAAGGGTGCTGAGTTCCACCACCCGACCAAGGGCAGCCCGAGACCAGAACATGGCTGTGAGTGACAATCTACTGCGATGGCACTTTCATCAGGCAATCCTGCTCAATATACGAGGGGGGGCGAGAGAGTGTGGGACCTTGACTATGCAGGAGGCAACCCCATGAACATCATCCTTGCTCATCCGGACGCGACGGGAATTTTCGGATTGGAGTTGCATAATCGTCTAGGGGCTTTTGTTGAGAGCGAGCGACATTGCCGTGGCACGACGATGAGGGGAAGAGAGACGATTAGACCGGGTGTTTCTGAATGACATGCGAAGGGGAGAGCATAGTAAGGTAGCTAGTGAAATTGTTGATGCTGTGAATTAAACATACTCGAAACTAAAAGTGTCTCAATATCCACCAGATCTGGTGGTGGTGGTGCTGCTGCATATGTTCCGATAGTTAGAGATCTCAAGTCCCACTTCATGCAGAGGCAAATAAAAAACCAAAAAAGAAGATATGAGCTCCGATAGGGGGAATCGAACCCCCGGCTGCCGTGTGAGAGACGGCGATGTTAGCCACTACACCATATCGGATGGCTACAACGAATCACGTTTTTAGGTTAGATCTGTACCCGTCTAGTTTAGCGCTCTTTGTCGTTATGCGTTCCCGTGCGTGGATCTATAAAGCCCTCCTCAATCCCTTGTAATCTGTATCCAGGAAGAGACATGCAAATGGTCACACATTCGGGAATATCACATTTCCGGCCGGGAGTCCCAAAGAAGTCCGGTGGACGGTGGCTTTTGAAATGGTTTTTCAGATTGTCCTTCCGGCCATAACGGTAAAGTCTGACTCGTGTATCTAACTTCGTACAGCCTAAACAAACTGGGCATTCAAGGCCAGTTTCACTTTGTGTAAAGTAAGGGAAAAATGCTTTTGGAATTTCCCGAGAACTTGATATGTCAGGAAAGAGATTTCGGAATCTGAATCTTGTGGAGATCCAGGCGTAGCTCCAGAGATTGAATGCAGTCTGCGATCAATTCCTCATCATCCACAGTGTCGGCATCCCTGTTTTTGAATTCAAGTTGAGCAAGAGCCGTTCTCTCAGGCTGTATATGTTCGGTATTAGGCGTAAATGAGAGAGGATTGCCGTTGTAGTTGTATTCGATGATCTGGTTTCCCACGCTTCCAAAGAATTCCTCACGGACACGGTTTCGGGCGCGCTTCTGCAGTTGTTTTTGTTTCGCTCTTACTCTTGCCTGAAGCCTTTGAAATTCTGAGTGACGTTTATCACCGGCTTCCTTGGCTTTCTTAAGCCCATGATGTTGCGCTATAAGGTCATCGCGAATCTTTTCACAATCTCTCTTGAGCTCGAAAATCTCTCGGTCTTTTTCGATAGCTGCCTTTTGAGTTGAGGAGAGATGATGGGGTACCGAAGCATCCCGTGTCAAACTTGCATTGCTTGCAAGTTTGAGCAAAGAATCCCTTGTTGGCGTCTCCATAAACACAGATTGTGTGTCATCCCGTACAGAGACATAATTGGCAAATGTGCCTCCCTTCCGATGGCCCATGATGATGTTGCGTGAATGCTCATCAAGATGCCCTAATCGGTAGTATTAGATGGTTCAGTCTGGATATTAAGGGAAGGTCTTACTGAGGTTTGCAGCTGCTCCCTTGCGATATTTATAAAGTGACCCCCTGTCTTTAAATCCGGCCGAAATGCTGGCTTCTTTCTCATATTCCCTGAACTGGCTGTATGGAGCAGCTAGTGTGGGGTCTGTGCTGTACACTCCGTTCTGACCCCGAGTGGCTCGTCGGAAAATTGGAGTCTCATACATACTTCTTTTGAAATGAATGGGAGTACTATGTCGGTGGTCCGGCACAGTAGTCAACTTCCAAATATCTCGAGGACGTGTGATATATGGGCTGTCGAATGCCTCATCAAGAAACGCATACATCAGAATATCCTGAATTACGCAGAGCCCTAAGTTATCGTTTCTCTCCGTGTAGGTGAAGACCGGGCTATCACCTATCAGTCAAATGAAGTTCAAGTACCTAGGTAATGATAAGAACTTACGCGACGCCTTGGTTTCTCACCCCTTTGTTGAGTCTGTGCGTGACCCTCATGAGGAGGACTTGTGATCCTTCCTCGTCCGGGTGCTTCACCATGAACAGCTCAATATCCTTCCACTTCAAAGCATCGTTCACTCTCAGATAACCAGATGACTCGACTAATGTGCCAGGTCTAGCAGACGTTGAAGTCATCATCTTTCTGAGGGTGTTCAGTTGAAAAAGAGCCCGAAAGGTAGGAAACGCGATCCGACTCTCCGCCAACAAATGATAAGTGGTAAATAAGACATCATCGATGTTCATTGTAGGCTGCGTTTTTGCGCCTTTGTCCAATTCGTATTCGTCGGTAAGCGTGACGGAGACCAATTGCGTTAAGTGCTGTCCTAACTTAATCGGAAACCCAGACTTCATCTCTTCGCGATAGTGCATCCGAAAAAAGCGAACGAATGTCTTCAGTCCAGACTGGTATTTCAAGATATGCATCGTAAGATACCAACGTAGGAACCCTTCAATGACTCTTAACGTGATGTTTTCAAGCCAAAATCCAGAGTCTGGTGGCTTCAGATGCTCGGTAAAGCTATACGTGTTAGCTGAAATAGCTAGTAAGAAGTGGTAATCTTACGCTTCGAACTTGGCCTGGACAAGATGTAGGCGTTCCTTTGTCGCCGCAGCAAAGTCACCGGACACTTGTGGGTCTGCTTCATTGACGAAAGAATTCCAATCAAAGGCCTTGGCTGTGACCTCTCTTGAAGGCATATTTTGTTTAAGCGAGAATGGGTTTCAATCGTTTGGTAAAAAGGATTGAATATTTAAACTTATGGATGAGGTCGATATTTTATCTTATTTAATATACTCATGATAGAGCCGCCCAACTATGAATAGAACTATAGACAGAAACATAGAAAAAACGCTAAACGAAATTAAGTAAGGTATAGAACCGTGGAGTGACATTACTTGGCAAAAATTATTACACTATACGGAGAGACCACGATTCTACCCCGCAAAACCACGCACAATTGTGGTGTTTTCGCCGCGACCTCGACTTACACCATATCGGATAATTGGTTGAAGAAGGCGTGGCAGATTGGCGCTATAGGACTAGGGCTGTGTACTGGAGCTCGTTCCCGCCTTGCCGGTAGCGAATGTGAGAGGTGGAAGCCTTGAAGCTCATGATATTTGAAGTGGGGATCAGCCACCTCACTCAGGGGGTTCAGGGTTTCCGGCCGCAGTGCTTGTACAAGGCCTCTTTAATATATACAAACGGCTAGTTAAGCCTAGCAATGATACTTGTTTTTGTCCATATAAAGATATACTGAGTGCTTGATTCCTCTATACTACGTGGCCGTTTCTGAGCTATATAGGAGTTTACCAGCGGGTCCGGAACAACCATATTCCGGTTAGCCAATCAGGGCTCGGTGGTCAACCTCTAATCTGACCTCCTCATATCAATATTTGTTGGCTACGGATCCTAGCTAAACAACGGAGGGGTCAGATGACTAGTGATTAGTCATCCAACGGCGAAGACGTAGTCAACTAGTTAGAGGATTAGACGAGTCTGCCCTTGTTCGCCGGTTAAGATTCTCGACACCACGCTTGTCAATAATTAGAACTATCATCTACAGCCCGTACCATCTACACCCGCATATCCCATTGCCACCTTCTCGAATCCTACTTACGACTGTGGCACGGAGTACAGTCGGTCGAGGCAGTCTCGCCGCTCTCAACCCCGGCCGGGTGGGGCGCATCCCGCCAATCATCGGCCACGCACCAGCCCTAGCCGACCGGCGACCGACTGTACACGTGACGCACATCATGTGACGCACAACCGACCCGCTCCCGAATATTCAAACCACCAAAAGACTCCTCATCCCCGACCACGACAACCCCATTTACGACACCCTGAAGGAGGCTCCATCAAGATCATCAAGATGGCCGTTCGCAACCAGAGTGCGTGCCCTCTCGCTCCGCGCCATTCCACCGACTTTCGCCGTTTTTCCCCCCAATGCTGACGGATGTGTGTGTACAGGTCTCGCCTCCTCGCGGAGCAAGTCCCGCAAGGTAGAATCCCTCTCGACTCACCTCGCATGAACCGCAGGAACTGATATCGCATGTGCAGGCTCACTTCCAGGCCCCGAGCTCTGAGCGCCGTGTGATTATGTCGGCCCCTCTCTCCAAGGAGCTGCGCCAGGAGAAGAACGTACGTTTTCCACCACCCACTCGATTCGATGAAGAAAAAAAAATTGCACCACACACCGGAAACACATCCACATAGGAGGACACCAATTCTAACAGAGACTGCTATTATCAGGTCCGCTCCATCCCCATCCGCGTCGGCGACTACGTTACCATCACCCGTGGATCCCAGAAGGGCCGTGAGGGCAAGGTCACCTCGTCCTACCGTCTCAAGTACGTCATCCACGTCGAGCGCGTCGTCCGCGAGAAGACCAACGGCCAGAGCGTCCCCATCCCGATCTCTGCCTCCAAGGTCGTCATCACCAAGCTCCACATGGACAAGGACCGTGAGGACATCCTCGCCCGTATGGCCAAGGGCCGCGAGGCTGTCCAGGCCAAGTCGGCTTAAGCGAACAACTTCGGTGTGGGGTTCCGGTCCATATGGCAATCACGGTTTAACGGCGCGGTGTATTAAAGGGCTCTCTTCGCCGAATAACGGGAGGCAAGGTCCAATCTGTTCTTTTTGAAACCAGGTGCATTGCGGAATGAAAATGAAAAACATCCTTCGTCATCCATCAGAGGTAGTACGCTTTAGCCTGCAGAGTTGGTGTCGCCAAGCATCTGTTGAGCATTTTGGAGGGGAGATTGCCTGCCGAAAAGGTGGTCTTGTTCTGGTGCACGAGGAGTCGCCTAGCACATGTTCCGTAGCGTAAGAGATTTTTCAGGGGGAATTCGGTGAAGGAGAACCATTGCGAGTGAGATTTTGGTCGGTTTACATACAAAGCCATATCGAAATTTCTCTCCCCACCATTTCTCCTCTCCATGCTGTATGAGCACTGCTACTTGGAATCCATTCCATGCGTCAGTGTACCCCACGTAAATGTAGGCTTTGGGGTAGTCAGCGTTCTCAAACACTCCACCCTGATATCAAAATATAGGTGTCGCACGGAATCAACCAGTAAAGAGATATCTTATCGTCGGAGATCGTAGTCCGTATCAATTTTTATCGTAGGCATGCGAACTTCAAAATCTGGGTTAGCGTCGTATCGCTCCGCGGATGCCTCAGTTTTCCGTACGGATGGGATAACTTAAATATCACTCACGCACGGATTTGAACCCTATTCCAGTGTTAGGGAGCGTCATCTGAATTGTGCTCGAGAAGGGTCATAGGCACAGTCAGTGCCTACGATCGAATATTAAAAAAAATATTGAACCAAACATCGAGGTTTACTCCAAGTCATCGATCCTTGGCCCTGTCGTTCTGGAACGATGCATGGAACAGGAACGCACCCAACCCAGTCGCACCCTCTACTGGGGCTTATCCCACATTTTCATGTAATAAAATTAGTAGCTTTCTTGCTGTCATTTCGCAGGATATAAGATTTTTAAAGAATTAAGGCCAGAAAGGCTAGTTTTGAAAAAATAATGAAGATTCAAGTTGATAAAGTATGGAGTCCGATATGCATGCGGATATATATCCCTCTAGCATCAGGAGTGGAAAGACTTGCAGTACTTACTATGATCTGCTGCCTGAATACCACAACGGTTCTCACCTATCTCCAACAAAAAAAGGTCCCATCCCGAGTATTTATTCAGGCAACAGCAAGCCTCCCTATATTGTGCTAGTATGGAACTCCGATGAGGCACTTCTGTCAACATGGGCATGGGAACCCAAACCGGCACAGGCACAGGCACAAGCACAGCCACACCATAATTCTTGCCGCCTTCCATATTGGGGAGACCACCTGGCAAAATCCACGACATCCTCCGCAGGCGGTCAGACGAGGGATTCTGCCAAATGCCTTCTTAATATGGAAGGCGGCGACGATGCCAGCGTGTGGGGCAACCCGTGTGGCGTCGAGGTCCTCGAGTTCTTCCCTGTCCTCAACCTCCGCATTGACCGGTTCACATTTCTTCCTCGTCCTGCGCCTGCAGTCGCTTTGATTGCGCGATAGGTCGACCCAATGCATCAGACAGAAGCTGAATGGTCCTTCCATCTTAGACCCTAGTCTCCTAGACTATAGAGGGCCAGCACGCAGCCATGTCCTCTTCGCTCACCCCATTGGCTCGTGGATGCCATGAGTCGAGGGTGGCCTTCGGATATAGCGCGTGTCGGGGGTCGGAATAATGGTCATCACCGGAGATAGCCAGGTTGTTGACGGCCGACCCCAAATAGACCTGGTGTCTTGTCTTGTCTTCACTGGCAGACAGCATCTAAACACCGCCAGTCCCAGCAATCTGTTGCTGGAGTGCTGTTGTCCACTGTAGGTATGGCCGAGAATGAAGATTGCATCTCATCAACTTGCCATGGCCACTATCAGTACCTTCCTCCCTCCATTGACGCGGATAGGCCGATGAGATGAAACAATCCGATTACATCTGCATCTCAGTGCCGTGGAGGATCCTGGTTGATCCGCTCGACGTCTCCGATATCCGACATGCAGAGCCCACTGTGATTGCTAATGTGCCTCCCGCTACTCATCGGTTTTAAGAGTGTTGGGCTTGCCGCGATGCTGGCGAGTCTTGCGGGGTAGGCTCCGACCTTATCAAGTGCCATAACGGTAAAATATTTAGCCGTAGCAGGACTCAAAGAGTGGCCATCTCTCAAGGAACACATCCCAGTTGATGATTTTGTCTCAACATTACCTTGCATCACCCGACTAACCACCACCTGTCAGTACTGGACATATACTGTTAGAATGATCTGCAAGTTTGATAATTCTGAAGACATTCGGGATCAATTGGATACCCCAACACGATAGGTCTCACCGCAAGAGTCCCGAGTCAAACAGCGGAGCTGCGACAGCTTAAATACCTGCATCCCCACATTGAGATCATTCCCCAGCACTGCTTTATAGTGGACCGTATCCGTCTGAGGAACGTTCCAACCCAGCTGAAAAGATGCGCCCCTCCATCGTGTCTTTCCTGGGATTTGGCATCGCACCGGCCCTGGCGGGCTGCCCGTTTGCGCGCGATGCCGGCAGCATGGATTTCAATGGCTTTGCCAAAGCCCAAGTCCCCATGCATCACGAGCCCTTTGCCTCCCCCAATATTCCGGTCGCCAGCAGTCCCGCTTGCGATGGACAGAAAGGTGTCTTCATGATGAACCGAATTGCCCCTGGTACTTCAGAGCTCTACATCGCCAATGTGGATGGAAGCAATGAGCGCCCACTTCTCGCCGATCCGGTGTATGAATACCATGCCTCGTTCTCCCCAGACGGAGAATGGATCACGTTCACCAGTGAGCGAAATGGGGACGGGAACTCGGACATCTACCGCGTGCGAACCAACGGCTCAGATCTGCAGGAGTTAGTCGCTACTCCTGCCGTGGAAGACTCCGTCGTGATGTCACCCAATGGAAGCCTAGCGGCCTATGTCTCGACCGCCAACAACATGAAGGCGAACATCTGGGTCATGGACATGGAATCCGGGGCCAAGTGGAACCTCACCAACACCCCAATCACCGCAGCGAACTCCTCCCTGATGGAGAGCTATCTCCGCCCGGCGTGGTCGCCAGACGGCGAGTGGATTGCCTTCTCGTCGGATCGCAACACCCAATGGAAGGGACATGGCGCGTCGACTTTCCAGGGTCTAGCGGGATGGGAGACCACGCAGGAGCTCTCCATCTACGTGATCCGGCCCGATGGCTCGGACTTTCGGCAGATCGTCACCAAGCCCAACTACAGCCTCGGGTCCCCGAAGTGGTCGCCCGATGGCAAACGCCTGGTTTACTATGAGATGACCCGGGAAGACACATACAACGCCCATCGTCCAGAGTCAGTGAAATCGGCCACCTCAACCATCATGTCGGTCGACTTCGAGACGGGCACCGATCTGAGGGTGGAAGTATCCGGCCCAGGGGTCAAGCAATTCGCCCAATACCTGTCCGAAAACAACACCATCGCCTACTTCCTCAAGGGCGGCACCCAAGAAGGGCTCTACACCACCGCCGGACTCTACTTCAACACCGCCACCGAGACCGTCCGGTCGCCCGCATGGTCCCCCAACGGCCAGCAGGTCGTGTACGAGAAAACCACCGGGGCGGTCCGCCCCGAATACAAGAAACTCTACAGCTGGGACACCGAGTGGGACTACCGCTTCACCGACGTGTTCCCCCAGATCTCGCCCCAGGACCGCATCGCCATCACCCAGAAACAACTAGGCAACTCCTCCATAATCACCCTCAACACCACGGGCGGCGACCTCCAACTGGTCTACGACCCCAGCACCGCCGACTTCCTCAGCCCCAGCGAAACCGGCCGAATGAGCGCCTACCAACCCAGCTGGTCCGCAGACGGCGAGTGGCTGGTATTCGGCGTCGGGTCCTGGTTCCAAGCGCGCGGAGCATGGGGCGGATGGATCGTGCGCGCGACGGCAAACGGCACGTTCTCCGAAGTCCTAGTGAACAGCTCCTACTCCCTCACGAACACCACCGCTCTGAGCAACGGGTTCCCCAGTTTCTCCCCCGACGGAACGAAAATCGTATACCGGGTCTGGGGCGCCGACACGGCTGCGTCCGGCAACAAATCGGCGATCGGCCTGCGTATGCTGGACCTCGAGACCAGGACCGTGACTGTGCTGACCACCGAATGGGATAATCTCCCGCAGTTCTCTCCCGACGGGAGCCGCATCTTGTTCACCCGCAAGACGAGCACGTATAGTTATGATATTCTCACGATGCGACCGGACGGATCGGACATTCGCGTGTTGACGAGCAGTGGCGCGAATGATGCCCATGCGGTGTGGTCGCACGATGGTCGCATTCTGTGGTCGACGGGCATGTATGGCTTCCGGTCTGAGTGCGCGCTCTATGATGATACGTTTCAGCCGTACGGGCAGATCATGGCTATGGATGCGGATGGCGGGAATAAGAGGCTTCTGACGGATTCTATCTGGGAGGATTCGATGCCCTTGTTTCTGCCGAGGTCTGTTCTTTGATGACGTGGATACTTTGGTTGAGTTTGTTTCATGGATAGCTGTCATGGATAGTTGTGATGGTCCTATGATATTGACTGGATCTTGATGAGCCATGACGGAGGTCTTTGTGACAATAATGGACATACTGATTTATTGGCATGAGGTCTTGAACTAATACCAACCTGAAGAATACTTCAAATGCGCTGTGCCGATGCACTATGTACACACACTCTCAGTAAAGGCTTCTTCCGTGTAGTTATATCAGCCTCTAGGCTCATTTGCATCAGCGCCATTCAAACCCCTTTCTACTTTGTCTACTCCAACTACCACCGAAACCTCCGACTACCTGTCACCAACCCCCCCCAAACACTAATTACACCTCCTTCCTCGGCTAGAAAAAAAACCTACAACTTCCCCTTCCCCTTCCTCGCCCCCCTCTCCGGCCTCTTAATAATCCTCTTCCACTCCTCCCCCAGAACCAAATGCCCCCCCCTCCCTCCCCTTCCCTCCCTCCCCTCCTCCCAGCTCCTCTGCTCCGCCCCATACAACCCCATAACCTCACCCACCCACCCCGCCACAAACCCCGCCGTGCCCACCACATCCTCAAACGGGAAGAAATGTCCCCGTTTTGGCAAAATAATCTCTTTCACTTTCCCTTCTTCCCCGCCGCCACTGCCCCCCACGCCTGTCCCACAGGTCTTGATTGCGGGGCGCAGATCGGAGAGGTTCAGGTAGGAGGACTCGCCGAGGAGGAAGAGCGCGGAGGGGCGCAGGGAGGGCAGTTTGAAGAGTGTGGATGGGGGTTCGGGGCGGTAGAGGGGGAGGGTGCTCAGGGTGGGGTTGAGGTCTGCGTGGGTTTGGCGGTTGATTTGGGGGTTTGTGTCATTGACAGAGGATGATGGAGAGGGGCCGGTGAAGTTCTGGCGGACTTGGCCCAGCACGTCGTGGTATTTCGTTGTGGTGAGAGTGACGGGTGGGTTGGATGGGTCTGCATTTTCTGGTAGGGTTGGGTACAGCGCCGTCGGCAGATCGCGGAACCCGAACCGCATCATCAGGTCCCTGCATCGCGGATCCCAGTTCTTGAACAGCCGTTTGTGGGCGTCTGCGGCGGCGGACCGACTCGGCCACATGTCGTCGCGATAGAGCATGAAGTTTACGGGTCCCGGGGGGTCCGCGTTAAAGCCCATTGGTGGCGGGGACAGTTGCATTACGGGGTCTAGGAAGATGATGCTGGTGAGGAGGCGGGGATGCAGGTACGCGAGGTTGGCCCTGAGTTGGTTGGGTTAGTGGGATGTTGTGCAACCGTGGGGTGGAGTTGGTTGGGTTGAGTTGGGTGGATACGGTTGGGGATGGGTAGGACTGGAGGCGTACATGATTGTTCCGCCGAAGCTGTGTCCGATTCCGATGAGGGGGCGTGGCATTTCGGTCCGGAAGTGGTTGATTAGGAGGAGGAGGTCGCGGGGGTGGTCCATCCAGGAGCCTGGGGTTGTTAGTTGGGGATAGTGTGTGGAGTGGAGGATGAGGGAGGGATGGGGTGGGTACAGTCCATGCTCAGCTTGTCTTCGTTGATGGCACCGCTCATTCCCATGTTGGCTACGTCCGCGATCCAGATTCCGCGGATCGGAACGGGTGAGCGCGCCAGGAGCTCGCCCCATAGGGGCTCGTAGAGTTCCTGGGGTGAATGGGTTAGTCTGTGTATATATGGGGGTGTAAATGAGGGTAAGGTACCTTGGGGAAGCCCACGGCATGGGCGGCTATCAGGGTGAGGGCATGGGCGGGGACGGGATCCGGCAGGCCCCGCGGGGTGTACTGCTTGACGTGGAGCTGCAGCACGTCCTCCTGGTCCACGGTGCTGCCCGCATACTCGCGGACGTGGCAGGCGGGGATGCGGTGCTCCTGGACGTGGAAGCTTGCTGTCGACATGGTTGCAGGCCGTGATGAGCAGTGGTGATGGAGCGAGGAAAGGAAGTAGGAAGTGGATGCTGCCAGTCGGAGGATCCGCCGGGCGGGTCGCGGCCGTGGCTGACGGGCGGAAGGTGCCGTCTCCGATGGGAGGCCTGAGTCTGTCTACCACATGATAGTCCAGGGAGGAGGAGTAGGAAGTAGGATTAGAATGGTAAAGGGGGCACGGTGAAACATTCAGAAGCAATTATTTCCTGTTTCATGTCTACATTATTATCAATCGTGACTCCCATCGGCTATATCCCTAACGCCGAAACCCGATCTCGCCATCTGCATCCAAGTATCGCAACATCCACTGCGATACAAAAGTATAAATACATGGATCCATGGCTTCGTTCATGACTATCTGGAAAGCCCACACACACCTTCCAGCCGAAACCATGCCTCGCATCCACTCCTCCGGCTCCCTCGACGCCTTCCCCGCCACCTACGTCACCCCCGTCATCGGCACCGAATTCCCCAAAGCCACCTGCAACATTGTCGATGATATCCTCAACGCTCCAAATGCCGAGGCCCGGATTCGCGATCTCGCCGTCTTGGATATTTCCTACTTATCTCCGTGAGACACCTATCTGACCGTACTATGCAGTCGCCGAACGAGGCGTCGTCTTCTTTCGCGCACAGAACAACCTGACCAACGCGCTGCAAAAAGACCTCATCCTGAAGATGGGTCAATTGACCACCCGCCCCGACACCCACGGCCTGCACATCCACCCCGTCACCAACGACGCCCGCGAGTTCGGTGACCCCGACCCCGAGATCAGCACTATCAGCTCCGAGGGGCGGAAGAAGCTCTACAAGGACTCGGACTATACTCGCACGGCGGCCGTCTGGCATAGTGATATTGCCTTTGAGAAGGCCCCCGCGGACTTTTCGAGTCTGCGGCTCGTGCAGCTGCCCCAGACCGGCGGGGATACCCTCTGGGCGTCGGGGTACGAGGTCTATGATCGGATCAGTAAGCCCTATCGCGCTTTTTTGGAGACTCTGACGGCGACGCATGTCGGTGAGGGGTTCCGAAGGATGGCACAGTCCGGGGGGTTCACGATGTATACGGCGGAGCGGGGGGCACCGGTTAATGTCGGGGAGGACTTGGAGGCGGTGCATCCGGTATGAGGGTCTCAGGGTTGAGAGTAGTAGTGATGCTGATGGATTGTTAGGTTGTTCGGACGAATCCGATCACCGGGTGGAAGTCGATATTCCCGATTGGTAGGTTGAGAGTCAAGTGTTGGTGGGTCAGTGGCTGATAGGAACAGGCGCATTTCCGGCCAAGATTAACGGCCTCAATCGGCGAGAGAGCGCAAACATGCTGCAGTACTTCAATGATCTGATCACGTACGGCCATGATCTCCAGGTGCGATTCAAGTGGAATGAGCCGCATGATATCGGTATGTCGGTCCAGAGATTTGTCACTGCAAGACGAACTAACGGAACCAGCGATCTGGGATAACCGGAGTGTGTTCCACACGGCGACTGGCGATTATGAAGGGTTCGGGCCCAGGAGCGGGAATCGCGCGGTCGGGGTGGGAGAGGTCCCGTACTTGGATCCGGAGAGCAAGTCCAGACGCGAGGATCTGGGCATCGAGGATACATTGTCTGCGGCCCATCGGTGATGGTTGGATGGTCTTCACATTAGATACCATAGAGAAATTCCAGGAAAGGGTTTATGATTAGCGTCTACTCGGCGGCCAACCAGTCATTCAATCCGTCGGATATGTCCAGTCCAAATAGATCGTTCGACCAAAGACCTTCGGGGAGAATGTCGCTGAACGCATGCCACAGCTCGGGTTCTTGCGATTCAGTCTAGCCATAGATATCTTGTCCGGCTGCCAGGCCTCCCGCGGGGGGGAATGGACACTGGAAGTCAATAAATCCGGTCGGCATTGAGTTCTCTCCTGTAGGCATTCCCGTTTGTAATCCAGCCTCTTCTCTGGGAGGATCTGTTGGTTGGGCAGTTGCAAACTGATGAACCCCAGACTCGGTATCCGTAGAGCCAGCCTCTTGCACAAATTCCATCGCCCGGTTGATGATTGTTTCCAGCCCGTCTCGGTACTTCTTCAAGCTGGCATTCCTCTCAGCCATGACAAACAGTGCAGACGAACAGGCACGTAGGTCATTGGACACGACCACCGTCCACAGCTGAGGGGCCCGAAAGAGACAAAGGCTCGTAGCTGTCAGTACGAATTTCAAGGAGGTAGGATTCACTCACCATATCGTCAACCCTGCCATGTACAGCGAATTGACCAGAAGGAAGGAATACCCGGCGGAGTCCCTCTGCCGGAGTCGTTTGAAGCACTGGCACATCTGCCCCGACGCGAAGAGGCAGGCATTTCGCGATCAAAACATCCCCGCGCGGGAGGATTCCAATGAACCGTTGGATGAGCATGCGGATGGCGTTGTTCCAATGCATGTGTACGAAATCCGCTTCCTCGGGAGTCAGCGCTGGGAAGGACCGTTCGAATTCTTCCAACGCAGCCATCAAGGGGACAGTCTCTGGAATCAAGGCAGTGGTAGTCTTATCCGTCCGATAGATGCGCGTGTGAATCTGGGACATGATTCGTTGCAATCGAGTTAGCGCGATGAACCTTCGGCTCCCACCGAGCACCTGGTATTGTGGACTATGCTGGGTCTGTTCCATGGGATCATCAGTACAGGAGTCCTCCACATCGGCTGGTACATCGGCGTCAAACTCTTCCTCGGCAATGCTGAACGGTCGACCTAACGACCACGAAATGTATCGCTCGACCAAGTACACGCTCCAGAACAAGCGACGCCGCATCTGGCCACGGTGTGGGTTCATCTTTTGATACTGGCTTCCCCGATGCAGCCCCAGGTCGATGCAAATACGCATCGCCAAGCCGATCAGATACCAGACCTTCGATGCTGACGACGTTCGCAAGTGGTAAAGCACCAGCAGCATGATTGCTTCAATCCGGGCATGCTGCGACTCCTTGGCGGTCGGTTCGAGTTGCAGCGCCGTCGCTAGAAAAGCACTCGGTGGCGTCGCATCGTAGGTTTCCGTCATCTGTAGAATGGCTGCTCCAATGGCATAGACCATGAAGATCTTGAATCGTCCCGACTGGTTATCTGGACTTGACCGAGGGTTCCGCTGCACCATCGCATGCAGGTCTAGCAATTCCGCGCGATCCAAGAAGGGAAGACGCGTATGCATGTCCCTGAAGTACGCATTGAGGAGTCGTAACCCAACTGCCTCGTCGGGAATCGTGACTCCCTGCCCGCCCGATCCGACATCTATAGAGACAGAATCCGACTGATCACTGCCGTTGATGGGGATCGACCTCACCCAAACGGCATTCTGCACGAGGCTTCCCAGGTCCTCGGCAATGGACAGGCCCGAGGAGGAGCCAAGATATGCTTGATTCTCACTACCGTCGTGTCCCAGTTCCATCAGCGGAGCAATACCACTCTGTGAATCATCATTTCGATGGCTTGCGCCCGTCGGCTGTTCTAGCACAGCTGCATCCGATGGGATTTGCTCCAAGGCAGCTGATAACTGCGCCTCCAGCACCTCAATCCGATGCACCAGTGCCCCCTTGGACATGGCATGGTGCCATGAAGGGGCAGACTCGGATCGCAGACACGGCTGCTTGGCCGCTTCACAACCCGAGCAGGTCGGGTATCCGACACAGCGCTGCTTGCGACGGTGACAGCGCTTACAGGACTTGGGGATGCGCTTGCGAATCCTTGTCTCTGCATTCATGGCGAAAAGGGTGTGGGGAGTTGAACATCAATTGTGGGAAAACAACTGTTTCCCCGCATGGAGTTGGTCGAGCCCGTCAACCGAGGCATCAATGAGGCGCTGGAGATGAGGCCATTGCGCGGACGGCGCGCGCCATCGGACTAACGCCAATGGTCTCGACGGGGCACCCTTGGGGATGCGTAGTGGTCAGTTTTGGAGGGTCGCGGCGGAATACTCAGCATACCATCGAGATAAACCGCTGTGTTGAACAACCAGCCATCCTTGGGCAATCAGTCTCATCGGAAAGTGGACATCACATATCTGCCACCGTTGATTGGTCCGTTAAAGTCATACATCACGTGGACCCTTGCTGGGTCAGGCGGTGTAGCTTGCGGTCTCTATTGTCTCAAGAGTCAGATTGACATGGAGAAGACAACTTCGCTTGACCTGCCTCAGGCAACCCAGCAGCCCAAACACTAACGGGGCTCCGGGTCCAGACTCTGTCTGGCTCCCTACTATTTACAGCCACACCGACTCATTTGGGCGATAAAACCCGCAGTTACAAATGCGGGGATTTGCTGTCTACCTATAGAAAATAGGATCAAAATGGACGCAGATGTAAAGTTTGTCCTACATCTTGTTAAAGCTGCGTCACATCGTACAAGAACGGCAAGATGGCCGAGCGGTCTAAGGCGCTGCACTCAAGTGAACAGCTTGTCCAATCAAATTGGATGCATTGCAGTCTCGCAAGAGGCGTGGGTTCGAATCCCACTCTTGTCATGATTTTTTTTGCCGCTTTTGTGGTGGTTTCCCGGGGCGGAACGGACTCAGGGATGTCTGATGAGCATACCATTGATTTTATTTTTTTCAGCATACCTTCATTTGCTAGCTGACAAGAAGAAGCTAACCAGTCATACTAGAAGACAAATCAGGTATAGAATGAATGCCCCCATCTGCATGAAAAATCTTCGACTTCACCCGCCGCCTGTCTCATCGCTCAGTCCCCAGCCGCTGTCATTGAACACTACCTCGGTAAATCTTGTCTGGCCTACTACCCTTCTGGAACATCTGATATCCCAAGTACTATGAAGTTGTCACTTTTATTCATCCTACCTCAATACAGATGCCTAGAATGAACCTCTAATTCGACTTCCTGGAGAAACTTTCCCTTTGAATCGATTTGAGCTACTAGTACTTACCACATTTTAAAAAATATATAGTATGTATTCTATTCCACACTTCATCATATTATGCTTCGCGTTATTTTTCAAAATTCCAACAGTCAAATCATGAGTAAACCCTGCTTCGACCCATGAACCCCAATCACCATCCTCACCTAAGAACCCTTTTGGCCCCTTCCCCCCTCGATCAGTCAGAACGACCCCCAGTCACCGAATTCAGCACTGGCCGATCCCACCAAGCGTCGGGAACATTGGTCAGTTTTCCCAACGTCAATTGGCCAGAAAGGACCCACCTGCGGGAGCCACAAAGCTTGGCAGAGCCTTAGAAACATGGCATCGTCATTTATACCAACTTACGGCTTCAAATCCGCTGGTCGAGGCAGCGCGTCGGAGCGCCCGTTACGGGGGATTTGGGCCCGGTATCGAAGTGCCTTGGAGTGATTTATAAGACCTGCGAGCTGGATTGGTCATTCCCTGCCGTGGATTATCAAGCAGATCTTGTTGTCTCGCTCTTGCTCTCAGGCCTCTCTCTCAGGGTGCTTTTATGGTGCTTTTTTCTCACTCATGGGGACATTTTGGAAAATATGTGGGTTTATTTGGTGCACAAGTTTTTCATTTCCCTCGTGTCCGAGTTACCCGTCAAAGATTCAACCTTGACAGCATTGGCTGCACTCCAAGACCCTTTGTGTACTTCCTCCCAGTGTTCTTCTTCACACATCCGCCCACTTTCTTACTCTTTAAACAAACCACCAAAGAAAAAAACCCCAAGACCATTGTCTGAGCACACATAATGACAGCCTCAAATCCAAGCCCCCACCCCCATCGCAGCCCCATCCCGCTCTACAAACTCGTCTGCTCACAAAGCACCATCACAGACGAGATCCTCCACCACAAATGGGAAGGAAACGGCACCCCCGACAGCCCCTACCTCGTGGAATGGATGCACAACGACCCTCGCGATCCCCACCAAATGCCCCCCTGGATGAAGTTAACCATCACCCTCCTCCAGGCCGCCACCTTCCTCTCCTTCCTCTTCGCGTCGTCCTCGCTCTCCGCCGCCGAACCCCAACTCCAAGCCGCCTTTGGCGTGAGCACCGAGCTCACTGTCGCCGACACCTCGCTGTTCGTTCTCGGCTTTGCTATCGGTCCTGCTGTCTGGGGTCCGTTGTCTGAGTTGTATGGACGGCAGATCATTTATTTCGTTACGTATGCCTTGACAACGGTGTGTGCGGGGGCTACCATCGCGAGTCAGAATATTGCTACGCTGCTGATTTTGAGGGGTTTGGCGGGTGCTATTGGGGCTTCGGCGACGTCGAATGCCGGGGGTGTGGTCTCGGATCTGTATGTCGCTCGGGATCGGGGGCTGGCTACGATTGCCTATATCGGGCCGCCGTTTCTGGGTCCTAGTCTGGGACCTGTGGTCTGTGATTTCTTGGCTGTGGCAAAGGGGTGGACGTGGGTGCAGGGGCTGACTACTATTTTTATTGGCACGGTGTTTCTGTTCGGGGTTTGTTTGACTCCCGAGACATATGCGCCGATTCTGCTCAAGCGACGGGCAGAGAAACTTACCAAGATGACGGGGAAGGTATGCGTGAGTCGGTTGGATGTGGACAACGGTCAGAAGAAGGCAAGTGATGTTTTCAAGAAGACTATGGTTCGGCCGTGGGTTCTGCTGTTCAAGGAGCCCATCGTGTTGCTTCTTTCGGTATATATGGCGATTAGTGAGTAGAATCCACAACTATCGTCATTGAAGGTGGCTAACGGTGACAGTCTACGGAACAATGTACATGGAATTCGCCGCCTTCCCAATCGTCTTCGAAGACGTACGAGGATGGCCGCAGAGCACCTCCGGACTATCCTTCATCGGTATGATGATTGGCCAGATTCTGGGATGCGTTTATTCCAGCATCGATGACAGACGATACAAGAAAATCGCAGACCGCACGCCCCACGGTCGGCCTCCCCCAGAGACACGGCTGATACCCGCCATGGTCGGGGCCATCACGCTCCCCATTGGACTATTCTGGTTTGCGTGGACAAATTTCCCCAGCATACACTGGATCGTCTGCGAGATTGGCACCGTGTTGTTTGGGTTCTCGCATGTTTCTATCTTCCTCAGTGTGGTCAATTACCTCGTCGATGGGTATACAATCTATGCCGCCTCTGCATTAGCGGGGAATGCTATTATCAGGGCGCTTTTCGGGGCTGCGTTGTATGTTTCCTGGCCTTGATGTGTGGATATTACTAACGAGCGTTTCTAGTCCACTATTCACGACTCCCATGTACCATAACCTTGGGATTCATTGGGCTTCATCCATCCCGGCATTTCTGGGTCTTGCTTGTCTTCCTTTCCCGTGGGTTCTCTACCGGTATGGACCTGCTATTCGTCGCCATTGTCGTTATGCGGCGGAGTCGGCCCGTCAGCTGGATGCTATGGCGGATCGGATGCGGGAGTTGGCGGAAAGGAAAGCAGCTGAAAGGACCCCCTCGGGGGGTGTTACAGTGCAGAAGGTTTAATTATCTGGTACCTAGATGTCAGGATGGACTACAGAAGTTGGATAATGGGGACAGCTGTGGCATAGAGATAGATTCGATTGGTCTTGGTTTGTGAGGTAGGGTTAACTGTTGGATTGACCAGTACGGAGTATATAAGCCCATCTACATAGAAATAGCAAAAGGATGAGCTATATTAGAGTATTCCTTACCAGTCACATTCCTAACCTCGTAGGATTCCCTCATATAGTGATTGTGTCGATATCAACGCTTGAGGAATCGGGCCGGTTCGGGATAAGCGTAGACTCAAAAGTCTTCATCAGTTCAAAGCCCCGCTAGGAGAATGTACACGGCGAAGTCCTCTCGCAAATAATATTTCATATCAATCCCAAGTCCGTGACGGCATCGCCGACGACAACGAGGTAGCGATAACAAACCCCACCGTGAAAATCAAACCAAGTTGAATTCTTCACCATCCAAGGTGAAATCTCCCCAGGTACTATGTGTCAATCTGGGAAGCCCGTTTGCCGGTGCAGACGATACAGTCTGCAGACCACTTTAAAAAGAGGCCATCATAACCTACGTTTGCGGAAGACGCCGTACGAGATGGGTGTCATAACGGTGTAGGATATTATCCAAGGTTCGTGAAACACTAGAGAAGAGCCTGACAGTATATACTAGTAAATCCGATAAAAAGCCGTTTAAGCCGTGATGTCTTTCAAGGTAGAAAGCGATGCCTTCGAGGAAGAGTGTTGTTAGGTCGCATAGCCCATAAGGGGTGTCGGTGTGTCTTCTGGCTATTCCATGAATGCCCCAATGGGATATGCAGATTTCTTGCATCTCGACCAGCCTAGAAAACGACACTCATGATGCGGTACCAGTCATTTGGACCATCACAAAGAAGTCCACGAGAGTCAGCCTAGCTGCCCTCGTATAGACGAGGCAATTTCTTTTGCACTGAAGTATCTGAGTTCGGTAGCTCAGTTGTTTTTCTTGCCTGTGGGGAAACCTTCCTGCATTGTCTTCTATGCCCGATCACCATAGCGGTACGATCTGCTTTAAGTCGACCAGAATGGCTTCGACCGCAATATTTCTTTCTAGTCGGTCTTCAAATCAAAGCTGTGACTCGCTACATCCACATCAGACACATGGGTATGAGTGTCAAGGCTTGAAAAGTACGGATATTAATGATATCAGTACTGTGCCAACACCGATTAAAGAAGAGTGGAGAATTGGTCTCAGGCCTGTTCTGATCGTGGCTTGCTCTGAACATTGTCCAGCTTGTGATTGCCATGTCGTCCTCTGAGTCTGGGATACAGAGACGCCGAGGTTCAACAACCACTGGAATATTAGGCTCATCGAGCTCTGGGCCCTCCTCTGTTTCCGTTGATTGAGAGAATTTTTTGATACCCGCAGTGGTTGTAAGTCAAGGTGAATGTATAAGACGAACGGAATCGGAAGTAGGTGGGAGATATCCTGCATATACCTAATGATCGCAGCAGGTTTAATCAACTACCAGCTGCTATGGAATATTTTGGATGGCGATTGTTCGTATATCTGAAAGCTGAGTGCTAGTTTGAAGCAGTTTGTGACATCCAGCATTTGTTGGTATGATTTGGTGGAACATTTTATGAGAATTGACGAATGGGTAGAAAAAGTCGAATTGACCTAAGCCAATACGAAGAGGAGTTCATTTGGTATGAAGGCACCCCAACCAAACATACCCAGGGGGGTTTGAACTCTCCATTGACGAGACAGCGTATAGCTGACTTGCTAGATCGGAGGATAGCCCTTAGCTGTGACCGCATTGACGTTATTTTGTGACCATATTCGCGGATTATCGCCTCGCCTCCTGAAAACAGCTGCCAAGTTGTAGGCATGGAAGGGGTATTTGTAGTTTGTAGGATTTGATAAATCGATGTTTATCTTCCAAGGCCCGTGACTCGGATAGGTTATAGACCACATTTTTGCAATATTGTGCAAGAGGCATAAGCTCTAGCGAGCAACATAACTTCAAAAATGCCTTCCTTCATTGTCAAGCGACAAGCTGAAACATACATGTACCAAAAGCACGCAACTTCGTCTGCATTCGATTAATATCATGGCATGAAATAGACAGTACTGCGTTTAGGGCATTGCAATAAATTGAATAACAACTTTTCCCACTTCAGACTTGAATGATGCTGTGAGATGATGCATATAGTGGATTTGCTTAGAGCATCGGGGATGGAGGTAAGGGAGATTGCATTGGGAGAATGGAGAAGAGAAGAAGAATTAGGAGTGGAGCCCTGAATGTGAGCATTTTATAGGGGAAGGGCAGTGGAAGAATAGTGGCTGATGTGTGAATTTCTACCGTGGTTGTGGATTTGAACCTGGGAATGGAGAGGTATTCACCTTCAATAGGAAAGGTGATGTGGGAAGGATTGGAGGGGAATGATGTGGGGTTTGATGGGTAGCTGAGGATATCTATGCTTATTAGAGGATGGTCTTGATGGTAAAAAGCGAAGCATCTATTCGTCAATTCACTTAAATGGAATCCCACATGGTCATAGCGTAGGTTTGGTGTCAGTACCTGGGTGGCTTCCCCACCCATTTGCCGAATAATTTGTACCATAATTCGAATACAGCAGGTTAGAATAAGGGGAATTTTGAATAATTGACCAAGGAGGCCCGGAATGAATGGTAATATACTGAAGACATGCAAGATGCGCCAGAACCCTCGCAGAAGAGTGAAAGGATAGAAAGGATGCTCAACGCTGAAGAACAGACTACGTAAAAGATACACAAGAAAGGAAAGACCTCTCTGACGGAAGACTCCGACCCGGTAATGTCATGCTGCATGTCATATCGAACATTATCCCCGATAATCTAACCCAGACCCAATCCCCTCAAACGACATTCGTGTGATGTTCTCCAGACGGAGTGCCCGGCGCAGGGCCGCGATGGAGGGTGTCGCTCGCCGCCATGGAGGTCGGCCGTGTCTGGAAGACCACCGAGTCGACGTCGCTGCGTGACTGCGTGGCAAACATCATGGACGCGCGGTCGAATTTGGTGGCCACGCTTTGTGGCCGCGCCCCGTTCTCGGCTAACGGCACCATCGAGTAGTCCGAGCCGGCATCGGCGGCGGCCTTCCGTTCCTGGATGCGCTTGTTCTTCCGGCTCTCCCGCATGCAGAGGAAGCAGGTCAGAGCGATAAAGATGAGGATGAGAGTTCCGAACACGACAATGGCGGCGATCTGTCCGCGGTGGTTTGCCGCCTTGACCGACGCGCTGACGGTGCTGGTGGCAGAGGTCGTGGAGCTGGTCGTGCTCGAGGTGGTCGTGGTGGTCGTGCTCGCGGTAGTGGTGGACGCGGCGCTGGTGGTGGATAGGGAGGTGGAGGAGGATGTGCTGGAGCTGGTGGTGCTGGAGGTATCGGACGAGGTGGAGGAAGCGGTGGAGGTGGTGGCAGCAGAGGTGGTGGTGGCAGCAGAGGTGGTGGTGGCCTCGGAGGTGGTAGACTCGGTTGTTGAGGTCGCCTCGGAGGTGGTGGTTTCGTCGGCAGTGGTGGTGGCCGTGTCTTCAGTGGTGGTTGCGCGCTTCCGGAATATCCATTCGTCGTGCGAGCGCTTGGGCTTCCAGCTCTGTCCCCCGAGGGTGGTGGGTGTTGGGAGCGCTGCCGCGACGGGGGCGGTCTTCGGGGCCAGCGATGCTACTGACACGTCGGCGGCGGGCTCCGGGTGAGCAAAGGCGACCGCGGACAAGGCCCCGAGGGCAATTAGGCACCGGATATGCATAGTGACGGGTGGTGTTAATGTCGGAAGGGCAGTTGACGGAGGGAGCGAGAAGAAAAGGAAGATTCAAGAGCACCGCAGCTGGTTTGCATGGACCCTCGGGACAAACCTGCCGGCCCAGCCTCTCATAATAAGACGCCGCATGACGAACGATGGCCAAGGCCGCGATGGATGGACCAAAATCTCTGCCCTTGGGATGGCCAGCGTCGTCGTACGTGCCTCAACTAGGGCTGAGGCTTGCCAGTTATTTTTATAGCCGCGGGGGCGCTGATTGGCCCGGGGATCCGGAGTGGGCCGACGGCCACTCAAGCGGCCACGCGGCTTGTGCCCACCGTGCTCTGCGATGCATTCCTGCCATGCGGGCATTATTGGTTGCGCTCCAGTATCTGGTCATCCCCGATGGCAGCTCTATATTTGCTCGCCAGCATGGCTTGTTTGTCCCTCGACATTGGCGGTGGCCATCGAGTGCAGAGGGCGCCTGCTGCAGCCGGATATAGCATCACCAGCCCGGATGGCAGGCGACCCCACTCGCCCGCCGATAAGGAAAAGGATTTAGCCCAGGCAGCGAAAATCTTGCTGCCATCCACTGCAGTTCCCCACTAGAGCGTTCGCTCCTCGCGAAGGCTCCCAATTCCAACGGCCGATCGCCTAGTGCCCCGGGTGTCCACCATCCACCATCCACCATCCCCCAGCCACGCCGCCATCGCTGCTCGAAATTGCTCATGCCAGATGTCGGGAAATAGACGGGGATGGCTTCCCACCGGGACCGTGATACAGTGACTGCGCCGAAGCTTGAGACGCGTGCGCCACCTCGTTCCTACATCCATATATCCATATATCCAATTTCCACCCAGCCCCCTGACGGTCCGTGGGAGAAAAGGAGCAGGTCGCGGTCCCTCCCGGATTCGGGCCAATTTACCCGACATTGGGTGGTTCGTCTGCCCGTGACGCGGTGCTGGACGTGCTAGCCTTAAGTAAGCGGAGGTGACGATGCCATTCGGGCTGCTGGCTGTGCGCCAAGATCGACGGGCTCTGGCAATAACCCAGATGGCTTAACCTTAAATTAAGGCGAGGGCAGGCGCCCCTCCATGCCACGCAATTCTGCTTAACCTCACGCCCGGATGTCCCCGCCGGCTGCTTACACAGCCCGGCACTTGTCTGCGCCTTCTAGAATGTCTGTCGCGGGAATACGTATTCACCACCTTGCCCCGCAGTGCAATATATACACCGGTATAATTAGCATCAGGGTTTCAGAGCCCTGCCACGAATCATGCTGGAATTGCCGAGGCCAAGTCCTGACGGGGCGGCTCGGTGAGATTGAGCCCTGGAGTGGGTGGTTGATCATGGGCAGTTTTCCTTGCAAGGCGGGATCGTCTCGATCGACTCAGTTTCAACCCGTGGTACTCTGAGACAATCGGATTTAATTTTTACCGCCACGCAGTACTTTCCCGTGCAGAAGGGTCGAGTGCTTGCCTGATGGGGTGTTTCGAGCAAGTTTGCGATCGTTACCTCGTACTCTGTCTGGCGAGGAAACCTAGCATCTTCCCGCTTACCAAGGGCTTGCCGCAAGGGCGATGGACGCGTTGCCAGAAGAGGTCCGTGGACGCGAAGTGCAATGGGCTAGCTATTGGCAAAGTCGCATAAACCCAAAGGAACCATTTTGTGGCCGAAGCATCCTGTGACTTTCACGCTGCTGCAATTCCTGCAAGAGAATTAACGTCAGGCTCGCCACTAGAGGTGAGCATAAGCAGGACGGCATTGGGCCAAACCTGGAACATGAAAGCTTGACTAGCACGCCAAGCACACCTGTCAGTGTGGGACTGTAGATCGCAGGCCTGCAGAATTCGGTGTCTTCCTAACCAACTACCTTGAAATTAGCGAGTAAACCGGACTGACTCTAGTCCAAGGGGAAATGTGAATGGACAGCCTGGAAAATGAATGGGGCTTCGATGGCAGATAAGCTTCAGATCAGGCGGGCTCTTGGCCGTACGAGAGGCAGGCAACCTTATTTCCCTGATCTCCTCGGGGCATAATAAAGTCCACAGGAACCTGCATGACCCCCCACTTGACAAGAAACTGAAGAACCAGACCAGTAACGGGGTCTGGCTGACGTCGGAGGGGATGGAAGGCTCCTAGTATTTATGCCATCGGGCTCTCTTGCCCTCAATGGTGGAAGAAAGAGAATGTAGACCACAGCCGCTTTTTGATCGCGGTTCAAAACATCCAATATGAGACAGGTACTTATGACCATCCTGCTGGTCGTTACGGATTCTGACCTCCATGATAGAGCAGCATTCAGGAAAACAGCAGTATCAAGGAGCTGAAAGCAGCCATTCCCGATTCCTGCTTTCGACCTTCACTTCCTGAGTCACTGGCCTACCTTACCCGCGATGTCGTATACGCTACAATCCTCGTGTATGCTGCCCTACGTATCCAGTATCTGGAGACAATCCCACTTCGTCTGGTTGCATGGATGGTGTATGGCTTCTGTCAGGGCCTGGTCGGGACTGGGGCCTGGGTCCTCGCCCACGAATGCGGACACGGTGCCTTCTCACCGTATCAATGGCTGAACGAAACTATTGGGTGGGCGTTACATTCAATCCTACTGGTGCCCTACTTTTCGTGGAAGATCACCCACGCGCGACACCATCGCTATACAGGCCACATGGAGAAGGATACCGTTTTCGTGCCCACGACAGAGGAGCAGTATGCGTCCATGAGGGGAATTGATATCTCGACGCTGAAGGAAGCAGGCCAGGATGCTCCACTGATCACGCTCCTGACCCTGGTAGTCCACCAGCTAGTCGGGTGGCAGGTTTACATATTTTCCTATGCAACTGGAGGAAAAAGCACTGCACGTGGAGAAGTCACAGAGAAGGACGCACCGAATCTCTTCAACCCATATGGCCTGCTCTTCACCCGGGAACAGCAGTGGCAGGTCGTCGTGTCGGATATCAGTGTGCTTCTCATGGGAGGGTTATTGCTCCACATCGGAAGCACAGTTGGGACGGCCAATGTCCTGTTGTTATACTTCATGCCCTATGTTTGGGTCCATCACTGGATAGGTCAGCATGTCACTTACTTTATTGAAACTGCGCTCACATCAGAAAGCAGTCGCCATCACCTGCATGCATCACACGCATCCGAGCATCCCACACTACTCCGCAAACGCATGGACGTTCACCAAGGGCGCTCTCGGCACCGTCGACCGTAGTTTCGGGTTCATTGGGCGACATTTCTTCCACGACATTATCGACCATCATGTCATACACCATCTCTTTCCTCGAATTCCGTTCTACCGGGCGGAGGAAGCGACGAGAGCGATACAGCCACTGCTCGGGTCGGCGTATAAGGAAGACAAGAGCCAGGGATTTTATCTGTCCTTGTGGAAGACCTTCCGTGAATGTCGGTATGTCCGGGACACCGGGGAATCAGGAGAGGGTGTGTTGGAGTGGAGATAGCGTTTCACTTGAGACAGCTGTATCAACCTATTTTCCTAGGCAAGAAGGTCTCCTGGATGCCTTCCATGTAGCCGTATCGGCCATCTGGGAGTGAAGCATGTGTTGATTCCTAGATACGGTGGAAAGGTAAGGAGTGATACCGAATCCGCACCGACTGTCACTATTTTCAAACTCCCCGAGCAATTCGGATGGCCATGGCTGTTTTTTTCCCATATCACTTCAACCACCTCCTAGCTTTTGTAAGAACTGTAGCCGTGCAAACGGGTAGGATTGAGGAAACCTCTCAGAACCTATACCAATCAGTCACACTACTACTGGTGTGTCTGGACACCTTTTTAGTCGAGTGGTCTGTTTTGACAAACCCCAGCAATGCACGGTGTGAGCCCAAATCGCGATCGACGGTGCAAAGACGCGGTTGAGCTTGTTCGTGAATATCGTAGTTGCCGAAGTGAAGGATGGAAGGGAGGTACGGAGTAGGAACGATGGGAAGGATAGAAATGAATGATCATGTTGATCAGGTGTTGGTCGATCCCCCAAACGGGCAGGTGGGGGGAGGCGGGCAGGCGCTAAGCCCGACTGGGCCGGCCGCCTGCTGGCAGCCTGAAACCTGACAGCCTGGCAGCCTTACAGCCTCAGGCCCCGCGAGATTGGGCGCCCGACCGGAGATTGCCCGGCGGCGTCGGACTTTCTCCTCCAACAATCATCCTCGGGCGGCCAGCATCACGGAGGCGATTGATTAATTTGTATCCTTTGAACCCCATCCCTTCCGCGAACAGGATTCGGAGAGCCAGACGCTAGAATCGCGTGATGTCATACCCCCAGTCCCGTCACGCGTTGTCCGCATATCGTGACTCGTGCCATCGTCCACATGAAGCCTCCCAGAGTCGGATACACCCGATACACCCGCAACAACGGCGCGCAGACAATCACGGTGCTTTCTTGGGGACCAAGAACGGCAGAAGAAAGGACACGCGAGAGTTCATCCCTAACAGCCCCGAATCGCCCATCAGCCCTCGTGAACGGGGTGGAAATCACTTCCGGTCTTGACTGCATCGCATCGAACTCAGTTCTAAGCCGAACAACGCCAACAGAACGCCAAACCAGCTCGACAGCTCGGTCGCCGAGACACTGGTAGCGGTGTGGCTGCGAATATGGATCATCGCCGCGGCGACGATTGAGGTAGACCGCCTCGACGGCGCCGCAAGGGCGAAGCAAGGCTCCCGGCAAGCCTCGTCGCTGATGATCATGAGCCGCCAGGGTCCGATCCTATCTGCAGGGCTACCTCGATAACCCACGAGTGAGATCACCGCGGCCTATGAACTACGAACACAGACCACCAACATGGTCACTGCGTCAGCAGGTGCGAAAGCACTCCCCCACCTGGTCCTGCCCTCCCTCGACCCCGGGGACTTCGTCCTGGATTCATCTCCTTCGTGCTCGACAATCCACGCTGTGAGCTGTGAGCTGTGATTGTTGGCAACATGGCGTTGACGCCCCAGACCTCCGACTCGCCCACGAGCCTGGTGTCGAGTCGCTTCGTCCAGGAGCCGATTGCCGTGATCGGCATGGCCTGTCGGCTCCCTGGAGGGAGTGACTCGCCCAATCGCCTGTGGGAGTTCCTCATGAGAGGGGGTGTGGCCGAAACAGCCGTGCCTGAGTCGCGGTTTCACCTCCCCGGGCATTTTGATGGGTCCGGCAAACCGCGAACCATGCGGCCTCCGGGGGCCATGTTCATGGAGAACGTCGATCCGGCGGCCTTCGACGCCAAGTTCTTCAACATTGCGCCGCAAGATGCCGTGTCGATGGATCCGCAGCAGCGGATCCTGCTGGAGGTGATTTACGAGGCGCTGGAAAATGCGGGGATACCGATGGAGTCGCTGTCCGGGCAGGATTATGGGTGTTATGTCGGGGCTCACACAGGAGGTAGGTTGGATGCTGTATGCATTGTTGCTGGGGTGCGTGCTGACGGGGCCAGACTATTGGGATTTGTTCGCGCGAGATCCGGATTCGCGGCCACCGAGTGTGGGCCTGGGAGTCGCCGCGACGATGTTGAGTAATCGGGTCAGCCATTTCCTGAACATCAAAGGCCCGAGTGTGCCGGTGGATACTGCCTGCTCCAGTTCGCTGGTGGCGATGGACATCGCGTGTAAGGCGCTACATAATGGCGAGATCAATGGGGCCATCATTGCGGCAGCAAGTCTGATTCTGAAGTGAGTCCGGTCCTAGTTTGTCTGGATGACACTGACAGTTGCAGTCCGGAGTATGGTTGCGATGGTAGGTAGATCGACATTGCGATGCGGTCTTAGCTCACAAATATAGTCGGCTCGATTAGGAATACACACTCACCCACCGGCCAATGCCATACGTTCGATACCAAAGCCGATGGCTATGTGAGGGCGGAAGGAACGAACGCGGTCATATTAAAACGCCTCGACGATGCGCTCCAGGATGGAGATCCTATCCGAGCGGTCATCCGGGGCATAGCGAATAATCATAATGGCCGTACACCGGGAATTGCGTCCCCGAGTGCGGAAGGCCAAGCAGCGGTGGTCAGACAAGCCTACGTGAATGCGAACATCACGGACTATTCGTTCACCGGCTACGTGGAGTGTCATGGAACAGGGACTTTGGTTGGAGACCCGGTCGAAGCTACAGGGGCGTCCTCTGTCTTTGCGGCATCCAGACCGATGGATCAACCATTACGCCTGGGATCGGTGGGTCTTCTCACATAAGAGGAGAATATGGCTGACGTGATGTAGATCAAAAGCAACATCGGACATTCTGAGCTACCGGCAGGGCTGTCGGGATTAATGAAGGCCGTGATGATCTTGGAGACCGGACAGATTCCTGGAAACCCAACCTTTCTCACGCCGAATCCTCATAGTATGTTACCGCGAGTGTTTGCGTTTGGAGCTAACCACAACAGTTGATTTCAAAAACTTGAGACTGCAGGTTAGCCGAGAGGCGACAAACTTCCCGAATATGCCTTTTCGTCGGGTGGGGGTGAACTGTTTCGGGTTCGGGGGGTCGAATTCCCATGCCATCATGGATGAGCCGGCGGCTGTCATTCAAGATTATGAGGCAGCATACACATGGTCCCATGGAGCTCAAGCTCAAGCTGTGGAAACCCAGGACAGGAGTGACAGACCTTATCTGCTCTGCTTCTCCGCAAACGACGAGACGTCTCTCCGATCTTACCTCGGGAGTATGACCCAACATCTCGATAGAAATGATGTTAGCCTCCAAATACGCGACCTTGCCTATACACTGGGTACTAGAAGAAGTCAATTATTTCACCGGGCATACATCGTTGGAAACCAACTTCAGCTGTCCTCTGCTGTATACGGGAAGAAGAGTATCCGTCACCCCCAGATCGGATTCGTCTTTACTGGACAGGGTGCTCAGTGGCCGGAGATGGGCCGAGAACTGATGAAAGTCTTCGATCCTGCACGGACTGTGATCCGGAACTTGGATAGTGTCCTTCAGTGCCTGGCGAACCCGCCGACGTGGTCTCTATATGACGAATTGACCGAGTCTCGCAGTGCAGAACATGTCCGACAGCCTGAATATAGTCAACCACTAGTTACAGCGCTCCAGATAGCCTTGCTAGTGTTGTTTCGGAGCTGGGGGGTAACTCCGAGGAGCGTTGTCGGTCATTCGTCCGGCGAAATTGCCGCTGCATTTGCTGCTGGTTACCTGACTGAGGCGGAAGCAATTGTAATAGCATATCACCGAGGCCAGGCATCCAAGAGCGGGGGGTGTAGTGACGAGCTTCTAGGAATGCTAGCAGTGGGCCTGGGGGCAGATGAAGCTCTACCATACATGCAAGGGTCGGAAGGCGTTCAGATCGCGTGCTACAACAGCCCCAAGAGCGTTACCCTTTCTGGCACTGCTAGTGCTCTTCACCAGGTCAAAGAGACACTGACGAAGGCCGGGGCCTTTGCGCGGATGCTGCAGGTAGATATGGCATATCATTCCACATTCATGCGGGAGATCGGAGAGACCTACGAGGGCCTTTTGATCAACGACCCGCCGCCAATGTCGTATGCAAATGGAGCGACAGACGCGGCCAAAATGTTCTCGTCTGTATCCGGAAGAAGGCAGCAGAACTTGCCCGATGTCTCATACTGGAAGTCTAACATGGTATCCCCCGTTCGCTTCGACGAAGCCGTCCGATCGATGCTGCAAGATTCCGACGTCGACTTTCTGGTCGAGATCGGCCCGAGCGGGGCATTGAAGGGGCCTATCTCCCAGATTATGAGTGGTCTATCTGACACATTCAGTAAGACATACATTCCTTCTTTAAGTCGCGGGGCAGGCTCGATAAACTCAACTCTCGCGGTGGCTGGTCAACTTTATCTCGCCGGCCTGCCAATCGACCTGGCCCAGGTAAATGAGGATACTGTGTCCCGACCGCCCCTGGTGATTGTTGACCTGCCTAACTACAGCTGGAACCACACCACCCCATACTGGTCCGAATCCTCTTCCAGCCGGGACTGGCGGTTCAAGAAATTTGTGCAACACGATCTGCTCGGCAGCAAAGTCCTTGGGACATCGTGGCATGCCCCGACGTTCAAGAAGACCATGAATCTGTCGCATCTGCCGTGGCTGCAGGAGCATCGGATTGGAAAGAACATCGAATTTCCGAAATCGGGGTTCATTGCTATGGCGGTTGAGGCAACCTACCAAATCACCGTGATGAAGCATTCGATGAGAGCGGTGAATGAGCTGAGCTATAGACTGCGGAACATTCGCTTCGAGGAGGCTCTCATACTGGAAGATGGCTCCGAGCCAGAATTGCACCTGTCTATGCATCCCATGCGTGGGTCAAATGGGTGGTACGAGTTCTTGGTGTTGTCTGCACACAATGATACTACCACCGCGCATGCCAGCGGGGAAATCCATGTCCAGGATGAGTTGGTACTGACAGCATCCAAGAGTGAACGCGCGCCTCTAGAACATACGACGCCGGGGTACCTCTGGCACAAGGCATTTGCTGAGACGGGGTTGGACCATGAGCCTGCATTTCAACGACTCCAAAAAGTTGAGACACGGGCTGGAAAGCGTCACTGTCGCTCACTCGTCACCCTGACGGATCCTCCTGTTCCATATGACCCTCAGTCGTTGTACCCAATTCATCCAGCCGCCCTTGAAGGACTCTTCCAAGCGATAACGCCTGCGTTATGTGCTGGAATTCGTGCGCACCTTCGTGAGTGCCTTGTTCCATCGACAATCGACGACATGATTATCAACCCAAGTGGCGGTTCAGACACCGGGCTCGCCATCGCATCGAGCTTACATTCACATGGACATGACAGCAACCGAGGTGATGCATCTTTGTACGATGAGACTGGGTCACTGCTAGTACAAGTGCAGGGTGTATCATATGCCCCGATCCATATAGACAACCCGATACCGACGCAATGGCTAACGCGAGATATCTGGATACCCGATATTCTCGCATTGACAAAAGAAAGCCTTTCACGCTTAGGGTCGGGAGATCAAGTTGCAACCATCCTTCGACTAGTTGCAGGCGCAAAACAAGCCCCAAGTGTCCTCGAGCTTGACCTGGGCTGGGGTGACGGTGCGAGTATCTGGTTTCATAGGGAAGGTTCGTCACATGCATACCGTCGGTACTCCATGGCGGGTGATGCGAGCGAGGTCGATGAATTCAAGAAGCGCTGCGGCGACGAGAGGAATACCTCGTTCCATGTCCAGATGGACCTTAGCTTAGTGGATGACAAATTCGACCTTGTTATAATCAAGGCGACCTCATATGACGAGACCTTTATGGCACTGAAAGCCAGCAAGCGACTCCTCTCATCGGATGGACATGTATTGGTTGTCGGGTGGGAGGACCATAAAACCACGGGAGACATGTTTGGCATAGATTTCAACATGGGCTTTGTAACAGTCCCATTTCTATCCAAGGAAGGCCCTTGTTTTCTGTGCACGCCGGGGGTCTACCCCACAGCCCGTGAGCGTACGCCGCTACACGTCGTTTCCTTCGAGTCAAACCACCTTCCCTCAAAGATTCGATCTGCTCTGCGCTGCGCAGGCTGGGACGTAGTTGAGCACAATTGTCCCGCATCGGATGTCCCCGAGTCAAGTACCGTTCTCATCCTGGATGAGCTGTTTGCACCTGTCTTGACACAAGTAACAGAAGAACAGTGGCTGTGCCTGCACCGTCTGATCACCAACGGGTGTAAACTGCTCTGGGTGACACAGGGCGCCCAATGGCATGTGACGGAGCCCGATAACGCATTGGTATCTGGTCTGTTCCGGTCCATCCGATCTGAGGACCCTTCTGCCACTCTCATGACCCTGGATGTTGAGTCCCGGCATGACCCGCATGCGCCTGCGGCTGTGGTCCACGCTCTGTCTCAGCTGGAGCGTCCCAACGCGCGCTGGGCCACAGACAACGAGTATGCGGAGCGCGATGGGATTGTGAACGTTCACCGCGTGGAGCCATTTCAACGTGTGGATGAGGCAACGGAAGGCCTCCCCGTGCAGGAGAGCTTACTGGTTCAGGTGGAGCAACGGGAGACGAACGATGAGCTTCCCGACGGACATGTCGAGGTGGAGATCCACGCCGTGGGATTGAACCAGCAAAATACAGAAAGAAATGCTAAAATACCCGTCTGCCTGGAAGGTGCTGGGATTATTCGACGCGTTGGAAATCTGCCTCTAGACCTGATCGAGAGGCGCGTCGCATTTCTCGCGAATGGTATTTTGGAAGCCCGTATTGCTGTTCCCGTTAACCTGTGTTACTTCATCTCAGACACCATGTCATTCGAACAGGCTGCAGGCGTACCAGTTGCTTTCTGCACGGCGTTTTATGCGCTTTACGACTCTCATTTGAACCAAGCACAAACAGTGCTGATCCACGGCTCCAGCGACGTCCGTATTGCTTCTGTCCAGTTTGCCAAATATGCGCAGATCGACATATTTGTCACTGCGGATTCGGAGGAGGAGCGGGATGCGCTGCATCAGCTTGGCTTTCCCCATGATCGCATCTTCTGGAAGGACCTCGCGTCGGAGATTGTGGACGCCACGAAGGGTCGCGGCATCGATCTGATTGTCAGCTCGGTGATGGACGACACACTCGATACCTTATGGGAGAGCTGCGCCGACGACGGCACTCTGGTGCAGCTGGGAAAGCGAGCCGGGTCCTTATCGCTGGCCCCGTTCGATAGGGGGTGTTCCTACCGCGTCGTGGATTTTTTTCATCCGAAGATGCAGCAGACGCAGTCAAGGTGAGTCCACCGCGCCCGATACAGACCTCAACTAACAACCATAGACTCTTGAAACACGTCTTCGACCTAATCCACAATGACCGCCTCACCCCCATCACCTCTTCCCGACCCCCGATTCCTTTCGATAGTCCAGCCCCCAAGCTCACCACAAACACCGCCTGCCTCATAATCGGCGGTCTAAAAGGCCTCTGCGGCAGCCTAGCTATCCACCTCGCCTTCCGCGGCATCCGGCATCTCGTGATAATGTCCCGCAGCGGCTGCCACGACCCCCGCTCCCAAGAAACCATTCTGCAATGCCGCTCCCTCGGCTGCACAGTGTACGACTGCCGCGGCGACGTAACCCGGATCATGGATGTGCGACGGGCCTTCACCAAAGCCCCTGTCCCCGTCCGCGGGATCGTGCACGGGGCAATGCTCCTGCGCGACCGACCATACGATACAATGACGGTGGACGAATTCCACCAAGCCATCGAGGGGAAAATACACGGGGCATGGAATCTGCACAACGTGGCGATGGAGAAGCGTCTGTCTTTGGACTTCTTCCTGCTGCTATCGAGCATCTCCAGCGTCGTGGGGAGTAAAGGACAAGCAAACTACGCCGCGGCCAACAGTTTTCTGGATTCATTCGCAGCGTACCGACAAAACCTTGGCGAGAAGTGCGTCACTGTCGCGTTGGGCGTGGTCGAGGATGTAGGCGTAGTCGCTGAATCAGACGCCCTCACCCAACGCCATCAAGCCTCCATTGAAGCCATAGGGATTCCAGAGAGCGCGTTGCACTCCATCCTCGACTGCGCGTTGCACTACGACAGTCTACAGCCAGAAAGCCAAATATCCCAGCTCATCACAGGCCTCACCGTCCCCCAAGACTCCGAGAAGTCCGGCCTCCGCTTCGACCCGCGCTTCAGTGGACTTTTTGTGGCCGATAGCCCGACGGAAGTTCAAGCAGATCCCCTGACCACCGCTCTACAACAATTCTCGGCGGTGATGAATTCAGAGTCCAGACAGGGCTTGCTAGAGAAATGTCTGACGGTGCTGAGTGTCCGACTCGCGCAGATGCTTCGCTGGAGCGAAGAGCAGGTCGAGCCCGGCCAGCCGCTGTCGGTGTACGGGTTGGATTCGCTGGCAGCGGTGGAGTTGAGGAATTGGATCCGGGCGGAGATGGGGGCGATGCTGAAGACGAAGGAGATTGTGGAAGCGGCGAGTTTGATTGCGCTGGGGGAGGTGTTGGTTGTCAGGTTGGGAGAGAGTAGAGGATAGGTGGGTTATGAGTGATGCAGAGTTGGGTTTAGTCATGGCATGATTATGTTTAGTCTGATTTATTGGTTGTGTTTACTAGTCCAGGGAATGGGTTATTATCCTCATTTAGCATTATGATATTTTGGGAGTAAATGCTTAATATGATTGTCGTGAAAGTACTGCTTGTGGTCAGGAGCAACTTGCACCTATCCCCAATAAACATTATCATCGTTACTATGATGGGAAAGAGTGTTATGGACATGAGATCATCATTATGCTACTTCTTTTCCAGAAACCCAAGATATAAAAGTACCTCGGCCAACCCAGTCTCATCCTAATCCAGGCCACCCCTCAAACCCCGTATCAAACCCCAGCGACCAGTTCTCATCGATAAACGGCCACTGCAACATCTCCGCCTCGAGATCATGCAACTCCGTCGGCTCGACCATCTCCGCCAGCTCCATCCGCCTCACCCCTGACTCTGCCCTCTCCGCCACAGCCACACCCACGGGCGTCCCCGACCCCAAGACCACCGTGCCCCTCCGCCTGGGCGCCTCACTCCGCGGCCTCTCGACGCGAATATCGCCGTACTCATCCAACGTCCCCGCGAGAGTCAAATGTTCCCCCGCCGGCGCCGTGGCCGTCGAGCGGGCCGTTTCATAAAACCGGTGCGCTTCTTGGAGGGTTCGCCACTACACATCCCCCACAACCACCACCACCACCACCAAGAAACCATTAGCCTCACCGCTGAAACCAACAAGCCACACCAGTAAAAAAAGAAAAAAAGGGGGAACAACGTACCCAACTCTCCCCCACATCCCAAAACCCACACAATCGCTCGAGATACTCGAAATTCATCCTCTTCTCTCGCTCCGCCCGCTCCAACCCACCCGGATACCGCCCGGGACAGACCGTGCCGTACATGTTGATATGCGCTGCAACGAAGACGCTGAAGCCGGCGTAGGGGGTGATCACCGGGGTGGACGACGCGGAGAGGGAGGTGAGGATGGCGTTGATGTGTTGGGCCGTGCTGAAGAGGTGGGAGATTGCTTCGTCTTCTTCTTCTTTTTCGTTGTCTTTTGGGTTCGCTGGGGAGGGGTGCTGATGCGGGGAGGTGGAGGAGGATTTGGGGACGGAGAGGAAGCGGTCGCGGTAGAGGAAGAGGATACTATATCATTATTGTTGCGTTAGCTTGGGGTCTGGTCAGGATAGGAGGAATCACACCACTATCAAGAGAAGGAGTATAGAGGTGGGGGGGGGGGGGGGGGGGAAGGGGGGGGGGGGGGGGGGGGGGGGGGGGGGGGGGGAAGAAAGGAGGAAGGGAGGAGAGAGGGGCAGGGTACCTCATAAAATAAACCAAATTAATATACGCAAACAGCTCGCCATACCCGAGCGCGACATGCGCCTGCGCACTCGTCTCGGGATACCTAACCGTGGCGTCCTGCAAGCCGCGCCACTCATCCAACTCGCCCTTCAGCGTCTCCCACATGCGCAACGAAGACGGCTCCGACCCCCTCGCCCGCCCGCGGCGACTCTCGTTTGCGAACCGCAATATCCTGACGAAGATATCGAACCCCCGCGTCACAATCATGAGTCCGCGATCGATGGAGAGGTTCCGGGCCAGCGGCGACTGCCGGGTGAGTTCGGCGGGCATGAGGCGCGGGGAGGCCTTGCCGAAGGTGAAGTCCGCGTCGCTGATGGGGAGGGGCACCGAGATGTGTCGGAAGGAGAGCGCGACGTGTTGGCGTGCGCCTGAGCTGAGCTCGCAGTCTTGCGCGAAGCAGCACCAGTATGTGCGCACCAGTTGCTCGTAGGTTATTGGGTCCAGCGGGGCGGGGTGCGCTTGTTCCATTGTGTCGTCGGCTGTTTTGAGGAGGGACTGGATCATGTAGGTTGCCATTCCTGTTGATAGTCAGTGGGTGGGGAGTCGGGAGTTTGGTGAGTGAGGAGGGTAGGGTAGGGTAGAGTGGAGTGTGTAGGGGAGGGTGTCTACCGCTATACATCCAAGCCCGATATGGCCGACCAGACCCCCATTCATACAGCGAGATCATGACGAGGGACTGCGCCAGATACAGCGATGGAGCCTCGAGGGCGCGGTGGGCCAGCTGGGCGCGCGCATACTCGGCGTAGGTCTCGGACGGGCCCAGGGCGGACTCGGGCATGAAGCGGGCGCAGAGCGACAGCAGGACGGCCAGGAAGACGGGCTCGACGGGGACATCGTGCGACAGATCGGCGATCAGGGACGGGTAGTGCAGGAAGTTGACGACGGGGAATTTCTTGCGGTACAGGTCGCAGGCGGTGATGAGGGTGGCCGGGGGGAGGGCGGAGATAGGGTTGGGGGCAGCTGGCACTGTTACTGGGGCAGCCGGCAGGGCCGCAGAGGGAGTCGCCGTGCTGGGCCGTCGCGAGCGCCGGCTGTCGAGGGTCGTTCGCGAGGCCCGGCGGGGGGTTCGCGGGCTGCGCGGGTCGGTCAGCTCACACGAGTCGCGCTGCAGCCGCTGGCAGCGTCGGCACGGCGGCTGGCCCTCGTGGACGCATTTGACCTTGGATTGCCTGGGAGGGGGGTTAGATTAGGGCTCGGTGGGCAGACGGCGACGTACCGGCAGCTGTTGCAGGAGATGGACAGGCGCATTGTGACGGGCAAGTGGCAAGACTGGGACGGGCTGGCTGTGGTCTGGTGTGTGAGGGGAAGATTGTGGGTGAGGGGAAAATGGTCGTGGATGAGTGAGGAGAAGTCGGGAATGCGTCGGGAATACGAGTTGATCCGCCCAACAGTGGATCCCATAACGTTATCCCACGGTCTGGCCCGCACCCAACGACATTTCGATGACATCCATATTGCTCTGGTTGGCTTCATCCCCGCATGGCCTGACCCACGGCCTTTGCTCGGGTTCATTTGGATTTTGGAGTGCTCGGTCTTTGCAGTCATGGATTCATTAAGATTAATTAGGGTATCTACACTATCGTCTCCAACCACCGGCAGAAGCGCTCCACCTCCGTTTCGTCCGTCGCCCACGAGGTGACCAGCCGGATCACCGTCGTGTTCTCCCGTTTGTCCCACTGGTAGAAGCGGATGCGCTCTTCCAGCAGCCCAATCAACTCGGTGGGAACCACCGCAAACACCTGATTCGTCTCTGTCGTGGATGCCAATTCCCATCCGATCCGTTTAATCTGGGCGGAGATGCGCGCCGCCATCGCGTTGGCATGTCTTGCCAGGTCGAAGAACAGCCCATCTTGCTCGCGGAAGAGCTCTGCAAACTGGACCCCAATAATGCGGGACTTGGCCAGCAATGCCCCGCGCTGCTTGATGTGGAACTCGAAGCCCTCGGCGAGCTCCTTCCGCACTACAACCGCCTCGCCCAGCAAGGCCCCCATTTTGGTTCCCCCGATCCAGAAGATGTCGGTGTAATCCACCAGATCCCGGAGTGTCAGGTCGCTCTTGCACAACGCCACTCCCAGCCGTGCCCCGTCCACCAACAGCAGAAGGCCTCGCCGTCGACACAGCTCTGACAGTGCGACGAGCTCTGTTCGTGTATAGACTGTTCCCACCTCAGTCGCATTGGAGATGTAGACCAGCCGTGGTTTGGCCATATGTGGGAAGAATGTATTGCGATCCAAAACCACCTCCAGATTTGAGGGAGTCATCTTGCCGTGTACTCCAGGCACGGGGATTATTTTATGTCCGGTTGCCTCGATAGCCCCGGCCTCCTTGTCAATGATATGACCGGTTTGAACTGCGAGGACGGCCTCATAGGGCCGTAGGCAGCTCGCGATAGAGATAAGGTTTGCGGCTGTCCCGCTAGGAACGAAGTGAATAGTAACCTCCTCGTCGGAGGCATGCATGTGAGAGAGGAGGAGTTGGCGGGCATCGCAGCTGTATTCATCCGAGCCGTAACCAGTTTGTTGAACAGTGTTGGTCCGCAGGAGGGACTGCAGCAGCTGGGGGTGGGCCCCCTCGCTGTAGTCGTCCAGGAAGCTGTAGGGGGAGGTGATCTTAACGATCATGGTGATGGAGGTGGTTTTGTCCGAAGAAGAAAAAGAGAGACTGGGGAAGAAGGGGAATGGAGTTCGACTTTAAACAGATCCTCTTGGAGACAAAGGAAGGCATTTCCGCTCGGGAATATCGGGGATGTGAGTCAGCCACCGAATCCACTCGGCTAGCCGCGGTTTCTTCTGGAACATCGAATCTTCGGGTCGTACGGGCGGGCCCGGGCGGCGCAATATTGGAATATTGGAATATTGGCCATGGTGCGAGTTGCACTGTTTCACCAGCGGGTGGGAGGGCCATTATGGGGTGGGATGCTGACAATGACATGCAGGACTGACTGACTGGCAGGGGGAAAGCTTCCATGTTGTTCGGCCAGTCTGACATGCAGCGAACGGCGCCGGCATGGGGCGATCCCTGCTTATCGCGGATTATCTGCGAGATCGTGCCGCAGATATGCGCTGGTCGGGAATGGCCGCTTTACGGGAAAACCTGGCCTGCCACTATTTATACTCTTCACAGCCCCGAACTGGACATCCTGCCAGCGGCCAGAGAGGCCCGGATTTCTCTAAACACGAAGAAATGCACGGAGTCCGGACCGTCTTGGGTCTGATGGGGGTCTTGTCGACGAACCACTCTAGAGATTCTGAAGGGAAAATATGTATCTTCGATCCTAGACTCGAGTGGGCCAAGACGTTCAACACCAGGGAAAGGAACAGTCGGTGCATTCTCCCCTAGTGAGCCACGGTTGATGTGGTGTTGTGCCCTAGGTTGAATAGCTGTCCCGGGAAAGGATTATTCCTAGATCGTTCCAGGATCGGACTAGCTTCCTCCTCGATCCCATCAGGATAGTTTCAGGCTATTTTTTGGAGTAAGAGCCCCCCCCGGGCTGTTTCTTGGGGAGGGTGATACTACGTATATAGAACAGCCTGCGGGGTACGGGGGGGGGAGTGACGGAATCAACACCCCAATGATTGCCCTCCCTCCAGATACCTATGTTTAAATTATTTTGGCACGAGAGTCTGGACCGTGGGTATCCTTTGGTGAAATCTTATGCTCCAGGACTTGAATAAAGATGCCTGACCCCCCCACTTTCCTTCAACTTAACCTTAAGCCCGCAACAAGGTATTTATCAGTATTCCCCCTTCTCCAACATCCCGAGCAGAGTGCATTCACCGACAAACGCCTCCTCTCACTAGCCACGATCAACACCGTCTTCGCCGCAGACTACATGTACTGGAGAAAGGCCCTCCCAGAGAATGATCTATAGTTGATGATCGACAGCTCATTCTGCTTGGGTCGTTATCAAAAACCCAACTCCGATGCCGAATCTACTCAAATGGGGTTCGCAGCCCTGGTGACCGTTAACGTGACCTTCGCGTACCTGACCGATCTTTTTGTGCTCCCCGAGTACCAGGGTCTTGGGCTGGGGGGATGGTTGCTCGATTGTGGGGATGAGTTGTTGAGCCCGCTGCCGCATCTTAGGTGGGTGATGTTGCGGACTGCCATGGAGAAGAGTAAACAGTCCTATGAGAGGGGGCTGGGCATGGGTGTGTTGGAATCGGGCGATATCCGTCAGGGTCCGGTGATGATGGGGAAGAAGGGAAAGGCGGGGCAATCTTGATAGTTGGATCGTTGTTGTTGGTCATTGTTGAGTATGGGGTATTTATAGATGGAGTTGCTACATCTTTAATTGTGTTGCATAAGCAGGGGTGTGGATAACTAATGCGTTCTATGTTCTGGCAACGAGACTTGCTCCCCCCCCCCCGCATGGATCAATCAATACACTTGTTTATGCTGCTGATATTCAACCCTAGCACATCCTCGTATTATGATGAGTTAACCTTTCCCAGATCTGGCCATTTTTCTGTTGGACCTGCTGACAGGGGTTTACTACTAGATCCCACCCTGCCTAGATTCCATGGGTAGGAATCAGTCCGCATAGCCAGCCTAAATCATCTTATCGCTCCAATGACACACCATGCTAGGCTGCAGCTAAACATCCCTGTTCTCAATAATCGCGCCGACAATAGTAGCCGACATTTCCGCGGTGGATCTCGGAGTCATAATAATGATCCTTGACCGGACTAGCGATCCTTCCGGGTAGGATGGATCTTTCCGGTGGAGTACCTTCTGGCACTGGCCACTTTTCTTACTAGTGTCGTGGCACTTACAATAAAAGCTAAAGCTAGTACTCAAGGGGGGGAATCCAATCCAATCATACTGTCATATTCCAGCGTTATCTACCTAGCTAACCTATCCAATCATCTGACTCTTCGAGTGTCTGCATCCCATTTCAAGATCTAGGCAGAAGTGACATCTAAGCAGCGGTGGTGGTGGAAGGGAGACCGCCGTTGACGGCATCCGGGTCACCGTCGCAGGTACCGCAGACGGCCTCGCCGCCGGAGGCAGTGTAAACGTTGGTCCAGTAGGGGTACTGGATGGCGGAGGTGTTGACGGCAACGGTCAACCAGGCGAAGAGACCGTCCTCGATGCTCTCGCCCAGGTAGACGTAGTTGAGGAAGGGGTCAGTGTCGGCGTTGTTGGTCTCGACGTTGACGACGCGGTCCTCCTCGTTGGTGGTGACGGGGATGGAGTTGGTGTTGTAGGGGGAGGTGGCCTCGACCTTGCTGATCATGTCCTGGTCGAAGAAGATCTGGCCGATGTGGGGGATGGAGCCACCGGCGAGGGTGTTGTTGGGCAGGAGGGTGGCGTTCCAGTGCACGATGTTGTGGTAGTGGGTGGTGCGGTTGGCGTAGTGGCCGGGGAAGAGGGTGCTGTAGTGCACCACGCCGTCGTCGTCGGTCTGCTGCACGCCACGCAGGAAGGTGCGCTGGTAGTTGGCGTAGTCCTTGTCGTTGCCGTTGCCCTCGGCCACCAGGCCCGAGTACACGCCCGTGGCGTTGGCGCTCCAGATCTCGTTGTAGATGCCGCGGATCGGCTCGCAGGTCTCGACGTCGATGAACTGCTCCTCGATGATGACGGGCACACCCTGCTCGCCCTCGCGGATGTTGCCGCGGATGTGCTCGCCGGGGATCCAGTAGGGGCCGGTCTCGCCCTCGGCGCTGGGGCCCAGCAGGCAGATCTTGTTGTCGTCGTCGAACAGCTCCGTCTCGGCCGTGCTGGGAGACACGGGGCGGTCCGACAGGTGAGACTTGTTCAGCACCTCCCAGGTGTCTCCGCGGGTCTGCAGCTGGCGGCGGTGCACGTCGACGAGGGCCCGGCGACGGGCTTCGGCGCGGGCGCGCAGACCGCTGGCCTCGAGCTGGGCCTCGCACTTCTGCAGGCCCTTGGACAGGTCGCGCTTGAAGGAGCGCTGCTCAAGGACTTCGCGCTCCTCGTGGTGCGTGTGGCCCGGGTGGGCGTTGGCCAGGAGAGCGCCGCCGAGGACGGACAGGTTGAGAACGTTCTTGAGCTGCATGGTGGAGGAGAGAGCGTCACGGAAGAGAGACGATTGGGAATGATAATGAGAGTGATGAGAGTGGTAGAGAGTAGAGTTTGGGGGCTTCTGGACGGGGTTTATATAGGTTTCTGGCGGCCAGGATTATCGCGATGTTGCCTCCGGGAGAATCTATCTCGAGACTGATGGATAAGGGTTTATTCGGTGCCTTGATTGGGACTGACGTTCTTGTGGCACAGATCCGGTGCAGGTACATCTACCGCGATAGGGTGTGATCGTCTGGATGCATGAGATCCTTTGGCATCAGTGTCTCGACCGATGGCGAGCTTGATCAGGTCCGCAAGGTATCTGGGCAGTGGCCAATGACGCTGAGGAGATGTGGATGACCAGGATGGGTGTCGCTATGCAGCGATAGGCGTCGGGCTTGGCTCGACAGCAGGCCGCTCGGGCATAGCGTTGGTCAAGTCGGCGGCATCCTGGCAAGCCCGAGATGAAGCCGTGATGTAACCTCCCACGGCGGACTCACTCCCCACAATCTCCACAGACTGGGCATTTATTGTGGGAGGTGGACCGCGATTTTCGCTATCAGTCAGGCTGGCGATGGTGGGAATAGAGCTCAGTTCGCCCAAAGCGGAAGCCGGCCAGGATGCAGTGCCCATGCCAAGCCACGATGGATATGCCAAGAGCCGGCGATGGGCCCGGATTCGACGAGAGCACCGCGGAAAGATGGACCGCGCCGGACTAGGCCGCTGACGAGGACGATCCCGACGATCGGGGCCCATCCGAGGGAGTAATATCTGGCCTCCTACTGGCGGCTGAGCCGGCTGAGGAACCAGCGCTGCAGTGCTTGCGGGCCGAACGGCGCCGGGGGATTCGTCCTCGAGTCGTCTCGGCTGCAGCGACTGGGACAGTAATCCATTGGAAAGGACTGGACGATCGGGAGCCCCGTCGGTTCGGTCCACTGTCTGCAGGATCCCTTGTCGCAGATTAGGGCATCTATGCTCTGTGCCGTCGGGGTCGCCTCGATAGACGGGGCAGTGCTGGGCCCCGGATTTGTTGGAGCCATCCCCGGAGGGTGTCCACACCGGCGGGCTGGCTTCAGAGCTTCGGATGGCTCCAGAGTTTAGACAGTCGACACGGCGATAGTTGAGTGCTTCTCTGCAGGGAGAAGAAGGCAGCCACACAGGGCTGCGTCGCCCTGCATCCGACGGAATTCCCATCGCCAACCGACTTTGTCAGTGGGAGATAACGTAGCAGAACAGCTGCAGCTGCAGCTGTAGCCTACAGGCCGGACTGTCGAAGGCGCCTTGGCGGGGGTGCGGACCATCAAGGCGAGGGCCTGGAGCTGCAAGATAGATTGAGGTCGGATTATAATTTAACCCCGGACGGCGTTCCTTCGGGATGAGTACAGATCCCCCTGTCCACCTGCTGCTTCGGGCTGCGCGCGTCGTCAGCCGTGCTGGTTCGGGTGCGATCCTCGTCATGATCTATTTCCAGTGCCCAGTGCCCAGTGTCGAGCTTGAATCCATCCAGACCAGGGTCTTCGCTTGGGCGAATATATTGCAGACTTCTCAAGGGCAGCGCGGTGCGGCGAGATAACCCGCAGCCTGATGCCCGTGCAGGACACGCATCCGGGATCGGAGATAAGCAGGAAGCCAACCGGATGAGGTAGACGAAGCCGACTCGGCCATATCCAATCCCCTCCTCGTCCTCCCCCTCCTCGTCCTCGTCCTCCCCCTCCTCGTCCTCGTCCTCCCCCTCCTCGTCCTCGTCCTCGTCCTCCTCATTCCTCCAGGAATCTGACCCTCCCTGGCCGCTGCCTATCGGAATTCCCGACCCCCATCCGGTGCATCCTGCAGATCCTGGCGAGGGTCTTTAGCGAGGGTGGCGATGCCGTCCCGTTCCTGGCCCGCAGGATCCTGCAACCTCCTCCTTGGTCATGATTGATAATCGGGCATCCATGGGAGGTGCGTTCCGATCGCGGATGATGATTTCCCCGCCAATCAGGCTGTCAGACAAGGGGACGATGTCACCTCGCCGGGTTGACATGAGGGCGTCGGGACGAAGCCAAGGTCCTCTTCTGACACTATTCCTTGCAGTGGCTTCCGAGTCATCCCGGTTTCGTTCCTCGAACCTCGGCCGGAGTCCAGATCATACGGCCAGTTGGGGGGGGGGGGGGGGGGGCTTGAGGCAGCAGACTTGATTGTACTCGGGCTTCATTCATGCTATAAGAGCCAGATTCCCGTGCAGCGAACCGCTGGGCGTAGAAGTAGACGCTGTAGGGACGTGCAGAAGGGCGCTGTCTTATGTCTTATGTCCGCCAGCGGTCATGGCCTGATGCAATGGCCTGATCATGAGAGTCAGCCCGGCTGACATCCGTCTTCCGGCTCGGCATCCCGGCAGCTGAGCCGCCATAGCGGGCAGATATCGTGTAAACCGGGCTTGCCATGACACAACTTGTAGCAGTTTAGATCTGTGTAGATATAGGCAGTTCCAACAGTCGATAGCCAAGGTAGACTGTATAAAATAAAAGGCGGTGACAGCAGTGCCAATTCGGATACCCCATGCCAGATCCAGGAGTCTGGCAGAAAGCACTGCAGATGGACCGGGCTAACAAAGTCATAATCATATCGAGGGTCACTTCCATTGCGGTCATATGGCACATTTATCTTAAGCCTGTTTGACGAAACGAGATCAATACCCTTTAGATATTGAATTACAAAGCTGTAAACTCCAGGATTTATTTTGGGATGGCAGCCTGGATAATTAAAAGTTGATGTCATAACATATGGGAAGAAATATATATTCGACTCGCCACACAATCCCGAAGGCTGCATTTGTGAATGGTACTATGATCATGGTAAACATATTGACGAAAACAATACTCTGTACAGAATAAGACCACACTTAGAGAGCCAATAAAAAGAAAGATGGTGATATTGCTGTCCTGGCTGTTGGAAAGTGGAAGAAAACAGCCCAAACAAGAAAGTAAACAAAGGACGCATAAGCATGCATTACTTACCTACTGTGGACGGACATACCGATAATGCTGCATAAGTCCCCACCAGCCTGGAACGCCCACCAATCATTGCCCCCCAAAACATAATCGCTTAAAAGGCGCCTGGTTATTTCGCAGTGTGTCCTGTTGCATATCTTGACATATCGCCCAAGAAACCAATGAAATCGACCATCACTACATCTCCCAATCGTGTCTATCTCACGAACTTCACCAAAACATCTCAATCAGCTACAATCACCGTCTGAGACATCTCAAGACAATGCCGCCCCCTCAAGAAACCAGACCCTCTAGCCAGATCCGAGGACTGCGCTTATCTCAGTCCTACAGTAGTCTGCATGCCTCCAAGCCACCCAGAAATGTGACAGTCTGTCGTCCAATATAAGATATCGTGAATAAAGCACATTTCCTTACCGCACACTTCACCAAAGAATCCAGGAGCGACTGCTGAAGCTCGAGTTGCAAATATATGTCAGCGATCCGCATGTGCCTTTGTTACAAGTTGGTCCCTTGATTCCAACTCCAAGAGGAAGATGACGCATTCTTCGAGCGCACCACAGCAATTTCTCGGGCCTCTTATGCCTTGTTGGGCAACGCAGCCACCGAAATGGCTAGATCCACCGCTAACGCACCCACCTGCATGACTGGCGTCATCGAGCTGCTGCCGAGGCAAACATCGTGCGGAGTAATCCAGAAGATAGCCATCCATCTCCCTTCATCACTCTCAATAACCGAAACACACGTCTTCTTCAAAGCACACACAATGACCACCCCCAACCACGCCCTCGTCTTCGGCGCCTCTGGCATCAACGGCTGGGCCTGGGCCTTTGTCAACGAGCTCATCCCCACCCCAGCCTTCACCCGCATCACAGCCCTAACCAACCGGCCTCTCTCCCCTTCACAGACCCTCTGGCCCGCCTCTCCCAAGCTGCACCTCGTCTCCGGCATCGACCTGCTCACCCAGATCCCTCATCTGCCCGACGTCACGACCGTCTACTTTTGCGCGTACATCTTCAACGCCGACCCCGCCGTCGAAACCGACTGCAATATCGCCATCCTCCGAAACACCCTCGTGGCCGTGGAGGCCCTGTGTCCGCGATTCCGTGTCCTGGTCTTGCCCACCGGCGTCAAGGTACTCCATACCCTACCCCAACCTAACCCCCCCCAAAAAACAACAGTTCTACGGCGTCCACCTCCTGCAAGACTTCCCCTTCGCCAACGCCCTCCCCCTCCGCGAGACCCACCCACCCCTCCCAGCCCCGCACCACGACAACCTGTTTTACACCCACCAGCTCACCCTCCTGCGCACCCTCTCATCCCATAAACCCTGGACGTGGATCGACCTCCGCCCCGACATCATCACGGGGTTCGTCCCGCACAACAACCAATTCAACCTTGCGCATTGGGTCGCGCGATATCTTTCGCTGTATCGATCGTTATATTTACGGGAAGGATAGTGTGGTGCCGTTCCCGGGCACGACGAGGAGCTGGAATTGTTGGAGTAATGAAAGTAGTCAGGATGCGATTGCCAGGTTTGGGATCTGGGCGAGTTTGAGTTCCGAGAGGACTGGCGGGGAGAGTTTTAATGTGTCGGATGAGGCGAGGGCGGGGTGTTGGAGGGAGAGGTGGGGGGTTATCTGTGCGGAGTTTGGGTTGAGGGGGGTGGGGCCGCAGGGGGATGGGGATGAGGGATATGGGGTGGATGTCGCGGGGTGGTTGAGGGAGAATAGGGAGGGGTGGGCGAGGATGGAGAGGGCGTATGGGTTGCAGGCGGATGGGGGGAGTGAGGATGGGGTTACGTTGGGGTTTGTGCCGAGGTTCTTGTTGAGTCAGTTTGATTTTGATCGAACGGTCAGTCTGGAGAAGATGCACGCGATGTGGGGGGAGGACAAGGAGGAGAGGGAGGTTGGGGCTGCGTGGGGGACGGTGTTGGATAGGTTTCGGAGGGCGAGGATTATTCCCATATTTGTTGAGTAGATTGGATCCATTTGGGGGTTCTTGTCTTTGAAGATGCCTTATGCTTGTGGGGCAATTGATGGCTAAGAACTGGGATTAATTCTTTCTGTGTGGCAGGGTTGAACACTCACTTTGAATGAGTGCCTGCTTAGACAAGAAACGATTGCACAATGGGATGCTCATTCAGAAGGTATGTGTCCACCAGCAAGCGCCACGAAGAAAATGTCTCTGGGATCGAAGAACTAGAAACGAGGCAGCGAATTTGTTGTACTTAATAGGTCACTGACCTGGTACCCTTGCACTCCGAAAGCGAAGGTGGTGTGGTCGAGCGTCGTGCAAAAAAGAATTAGGGCTGGCCAATTCAAGCCTCAATGTGTGATGCAGACGGTTATAGTGTTATGCAAGAGTTGCTGCATCGTGGCTCTATGAGCTGCTGATGGCGACTAGAAGGTAGTAGTCCAACAGGTGAGACTCCGGCTCAGCCCCAGCGCCAATCGACCATCTTGGTGAGGATCAGCAAGGTGACGCCGCGGGGAACAGCTCGAGCTGAACCCCGAAAGAGCGGCCCGGGAGACTTCCCGTGGGGGCCCATCGTCGGCAGTCAGCACGACACCCGGCAGGCCCAGCCATCCACTTCATCCTGCTGCTGTTGGTACTCTCGCTCCAGACCCCCGCGAATAAATCAGGTAGCACAGCGACAAGACCCGAAACTCTATCACGTACAGTAAGGGGCCACCCGCGTCGCGGATCGGAGCTAGTCGCCGATCAAGGCCGCCAGTTCGTACTTCTGGCTGTGCATGCGGATGGGGCACTGGGAGGGAACTCTCGAACCAGACTGGTTGAGCCCAACCATGAAGTTCCGCCCTGCAGCCCCGAAAAGATAAGAGCAGTTCAGACCGAATGGCGCGCTTGGCGACTCTTGAGAGGCACATCCGCCCGACAGTGATAGGCTCGTTGGAAAGTGCCGTTCAAGCTGCTAACCACGGGGTCGGCCCGAGTGCGCCCGAGAGCGACAGTGGCAGTCACACCGTATAAACTATAAAGGGCTTCCAGCAGGCTTCCCTGCACCAGGCCCGTCTACGGGTTCAGCAGCGAGATGGAAGTCTCCTGCCACTGTTCTAACAACGACCGCAGCGCTGGTCGGAGTGCTGTCTTCGTACCTTGCTCGACAAGGGGAGATCGAGAAGTATCTGTGCAGCCTGCTCGGTGTATTTAGCGGCGCGCATCTCCTCATCTACGCCTATGTGGTGCATGCCCTATCCACTGTCCTGCTAATCAATGCAGCCTTCTTCACAGGCCTGTTCGGCAACATCGTGCTTTACCGGCTGTTTTTCCACCGGCTGCGCCATGTCCCAGGCCCCGTCGCCGCTCGGATAACGCGCCTGTACGCAAGCTACTTGAACCTCACCCAGACGCAGATGCACTATACCGTCCAGCGTATGCACCGGGAGTACGGAGATGTGATCCGGATTGGTACTCCGCCGCAACCCACCCCCTTCCAGCAATACTGACCCCGAACAGGACCGCGTGAGATCTCCATCTGTCGCTCCTCGGCCATTCAGGCCATCTACGGACCCCCGACGCGATGTACGAAAAGCCCCTGGTATGACCAGGTCTGCCTGGACAAAAGCCAGACGACCATGTTCGGCATCCGCGACGTGAAGGAGCACAACAAGCGCCGTCGCGTGTGGGATCAGGGCATCCGCGCTCAAGGGCAGGTCGCCGTGTTTGGGATCCGGATCGGTCACTGACGGAGACGCCAACAGCCCTCAGGCAGTACCAGGACCGCGTCGCAGCCAAAGTCAAGATCTTCGGCGCCAAACTGGGGGAGCAACAGGCCCACCCAATCAACGTCACGAAGTGGATGAGCCTGTTCGCACTGGATGCGATGGGTGACATCGTGCTGGGCACGGATCCGGGGTTGATGGACGCGGGCCAGATTCCCCACTTCGTGCAGCAGATCCGAGATCAGACGAAAGGCCTCGCCGTCGGGGGCACCATCCCCTGGTTGCCTGTCCAGATGCTGCGGATCCCGGGGGTGAGCGAGGCTCTCAATCCGTTCCGGCATTTCTGCCATGCCAAGCTGGAACGAATTCAAGAAGGTGTGAGATGCACATATACCTAGACATAGAGCGAATCTGACTCCTCGCCTCCCCAGACCAAGACGGACGACGAGCCCAGCGACCTGATCACTTGGCTGATTCAGGCCCAGCGCAACGGCGACCCCGGTGCCCCTTCTTCCGACCGGGCCCTGAAGGATGATGCATGGTTTCTGGGTGGCCGGCGGCAGGTGGGTTCCCTTCGCAGTTGCGGTGCCCGGATGGTCTGACTCGAGTGTAGTGATACCATCGGGACCACGCTCACCAACGCGCTGTTCTACCTGGCCACTCATCCCGCCGTGCTGGACCACCTCCACCAGCAGCTGGACGAAGCGTTCCCCAACGGAGTGCCAGACTGGTCGTTCGAGGGCGTGAAGGATATGAGCTACCCGACTTACATCCTCAGCGAGACGCTCCGGCTGAAACCGCCGGTTCCTGGAGGGCTCTCGCGAGTCACTCCGCCAGAGGGGCTGCAGATCGACGAGGACCTGCACATACCGGGGGATGTCATCGTGTCGGCCCCCACGTTCACCATCCATCGAGATCCACGGCTGTGGGAGAAGGCTGACCAATTCATCCCGGAGCGATGGGCGGAGATCGAGACCAGCAAGGCGCCCTTTTTCCCTTTCTCACGAGGTAGGTTGCCCCGGATCCCGAATCCCGGATCGATGGACGGTGCTAACGAGGATGCCAGGCGCGTTTGACTGCGTGGGCAAGGGGATCGCGTGGATGGAAATGCGGATGGCGCTGTCGATGATGGCGCTGGCGTTCGAGATCCGCCTGGCCGACGCCAGTGAACGGGCCTTTGACGGGATGGAGCAGGACAGCTTCACCATGGTCGTGCCGGAGTTACGGCTCCGCTTTCAACCACGCCAGAGGTAGACGTGGGCTTAGTATGAGGATCAGCATGAGGATCAGCATGATGCTGAGGATGAGGATTGGGCTGGGAATTAGTAACCGCATCAAATCGAAGACCATCGAAAAGAAACCGGCAATCCCCGCCTTAGTCACCGCGGAGTCGCGGAGTTTGGCCGTCCGTGCTGAGGTCCGAGGTTAGGGTACTACCCCCATATATAAACGCTACCTCTTTCGCCCTTCCTGTGCTTACAGTAACCCATCTTCTTCTCTTCATCCGTTTCACTTCATCTCACCATCTCACTCACCATGGTCCTCAAACTCTACGGCTGGATCTACTCCACCTGCACGGCGCGTGTCCGTACTGTCCTGGCCGAGAAGGGCCTGGAGTTCGAGTTCGTCGACATCGACCTGACCAAGCATGAGCAAAAGGCCGAGGCCTACCTGAATGACCTGCAGCCCTTCGGCAAGGTCCCTGTGCTGCTCGATACCGAGACTGGCATCCAGATCTACGGTCCGTCCCTCCCGATCCCGCCACCCGCCCCTCTTCCACAACTAACACTGTTTACATGACAGAAAGCCGCGCCATCAACCAATACATCGCGACGAAGCACCGTGGCCAGGGAACGGAGCTGGCTCCGCCTGAGTCCGATCTGAAGGCATTTGCGTATTATCAGCAGGTGAGATTCCTTTCTTTGCAGTCGAAATGAGTTTGTATGGATTGATTTCTATTAGGCTGTCTCCATCGAACAAGCCTACTTCGACCCCCCGGCCTCGACCATCGCCTTCGAGAAGGTTTTCAAGATCCGCAAGGGGCTCGGCGAGACGGACGAGGCGGCTGTCCAGGCCCTGTTTGCTCAGTTGAAGGCTACCCTTCAGGGCTACGAGCGGGTTCTCTCGAAGCAGCCGTACCTGGCGGGTGAGAGTGTCACGCTGGCGGACCTGGCGCACTTGCCTTATGGAGTGTTCATCGAGCCGTTTGGGTTCGCGGACCTCGTGGCCAAGTTCCCGCATGTGCAGAAGTGGTGGGAGGGCTTGAAGGCTAGGGAGAGCTGGAAGAAGGTGACTGCTTAGACGGTTGCGCTTGTGACCGTGTCTTGCTAGACTATCTAGATTAGTGAATGTCATCTGGGATGGTTTGGTTTATGCAAGGACATATCGTTTGATTTCAAGATCAATAGACTATAGTTAACAGTAGGAGCTCGTGGAATAAGGCCTGGCAGTTTGATATGTACATGGCTTGCCAGATATAGAGCGAAAGAAGATTGAAGATGGGAGCAGCTGAGCGAAGAGAACATCTTTGCTCGGAATATTATCCGCGTCAAGGGAGGAGGAGAAATGGGGAGCTACAGAACCACTGCGACCGGGATTGTCAATGGGAATTATGGTGAAATCCGAACCTCTTTCGGACCATTCACCTTCCCTCGACACTTTCGTCCATCCAATTGTTAAGCAAAGCCTGCTTTTATCCCATCGTCTCCATCGGCTGGTCGAGAGGTATAAGCCGGAAAGTTGAAACTCCGGCCAGCCCCGCGGACTTTCGCCCACTCCGCCATGCCTCAGCCTCCGACCGGATTTTCGGAGTCAACATCCACGACCCTAATGTCCGAATATCCGATGTTGACACACGCCGGGGAGAACGTCAGACTCCAGGCTCGATGCCAGTGAACATATAAAGACCCATTTGGATGACATTGCATTGCTCTAGATCATCTCCCATAATTCCCCCTGAACGAGCGCACTCGCGTTGATTACGATTTCTACCAATCCACTGGCCTCTACTTTTTTTCGGAGTCATGGCTTCGGTTCCCTTCACTCTTTACACCCATGCCGGTACATTGACCTCTAAGTATTATCCTTATTCTTCAGTTTACTGATTAAGATTTTGCTATGTAGGCCCGGGCCCGAACCCCGTCAAAGTTGCCATTGCGCTGGAACACCTCGGTCTTGTGTACAACACCATCCCCCTTGCATTCGGCGAGGGCAAAGGCACCGTCAAGGATCCGGAATACACCTCGAACGTGAACCCCAATGGTCGCGTTCCCGCTCTGATTGATCATGACAATGGAGATTTTACCGTCTTCGAAAGTGGCACCATCCTTCGCTATCTCGCGGACAAGGTATACGCCTTCACTCTGAATTATAGACAGTCAACTGACGGGACCGATATAGTACGACCCCAGCGGCAAACTGGGCGGCACGACCGTCGAAGAACGCGCCGAGGTAAACCAATGGCTGGCATGGCAGATCTCCGGGCTGGGGCCGTACCAGGGCCAGCTGATATGGTTCCTGGCCTTCCATGAGCAGGCGCATGGGGAGAAGCCCGGGGCGAGTGTGATGGCGCGGTACCAGAATGAGGTGGAGCGCCTGCGGGCGGTGCTGGAAATGCATCTGGCCTCGGGCACCCGGGACCATGTGGCGCTGGGGCGGCTGACGATTGCGGACTTTGCGCTACTGCCTTGGCTCAAGGCTTCGGCGATGGTTGGACCGGCACTAAAGTCGTTCGGGGAGTATCCTGCCATTGATGCGTATGTTCGGAGGCTGGATGCGCTGTTGGAGGTGCAGGCGGCGTATAAGAAGGCGGTTCCTGCGGTGTAAAGAGTTGGCAACAAGGATGGTTCCGGCAGTGACTGAGGAATTTTAGATTATAAAAATATTCTTTTAGCTTTTCCAGTCTTTGGTTGTAGAGAGGAACAATATTCATCATTTCACAATAGAAGGATGAGTGGGTTGCTGGAGCTAAGCGCGGGAGTCGTACCCCGCCCGCCCGCTGCCCTGTTCTTGATCTTCTCTCTCCCATCTTTCTCTCAGCCATGTCGAACCCTGCCCGGGAGACGGTGGTCCTGTCGACACCGGAACTACTGGAGACCGTTCTCCTCCACGTGGACTTACCGACACTCCTGGTGTCGGCCCAGCGCGTCAGTCGGCATTGGGGCGCGGTGATCACCGCCTCGGTTCGGCTCCAGCAGGCCCTGTTCTTCGCGCCGAGCGCGCCTCCCGCGAAGCCTTCCCTAGCCTATAAAACCCCGCCGGAGGAGGATGCCGACGCCTACCCGAGCGCTCTCGCCAGCCAGATCGTGGCCTCGTACAACCCCCTCCTCGTGGGATACTTTGGGCCGGCGTTCGTCCACAAGTACGGCTGCGGCAACTTCCATCGGGCCGACTACTTTGCCAGCGACATGCCCTGGTGGGCGTTACAACGCCTCGTGGGAGGAACCAGTGGCTCGCAAGAAAAGGCTGACCGATGCCATCGGGCCTTCACCCGGGCAGAGGCCAGTTGGCGCCGCATGTTGATGACACAGCCGCCCCCGCCCGCCCTGGGATACGGATGGGAGGACATGAACACCTCCGTGACCGTGTCCAAGGTCCGCCTGCGCGAGGCTTCGGGAACCCCTTCCCCATCCACCGCTGCGGACTCGGATTGCCTCCTATATTCGTCCCTGTCCCAGACTGGGGTCCGGTTTGGGATGCTGTACGACCTCGTCCAGCACCACGCCGGGAACCACGAGTACTCGTCCCTCTGGTTCCGCGTCGTGTGGGGGCGGCTCTGGATGCCCACTGAAGGGACCACGATGACCCGGGTCTGTGAGGAGCTATTGCAGGAATCCAGTGTCGTGGTCCAGTTCTACCACATCGAGGACGGGGGGAAACATGAGCCTGCCGACCCCGCAGCTTGGGATCGGTCCTTTCGCAGCGAGGGTTTCCAGTTGCCCGAGATGGAATCGGAGGAGGTATTCTAGCGAGCGTGGTAGCGACCGGTTTATGTGGCGAGAATACTACGCGTGAATCATTCAATTGTCACAAGGCCTCTGTGGTTGTAAGAAAACGCCACGGGTTCGGTCTTTGAAGTGCGTGGTGCTCCCTCTACATGGCCGATGAATCGGCGATTGAATTATGAGTGACGATCCTTTACTCCTTATTGCATCCGTGGGTCACAATTTGGCATTACGAATAGCACATCATGAGGAAGAAAGCAGAGAGGAATTCTCTGGTCATGTTTATCCTGGCAGAAGCGATACAAAGTGCCATGTCATATCTTCGATTTCACAGGGCCAAACCAGGAATTGTGACAACCCAGCAGCGAGAATCTTGACTGTCAAATAACAGACAACTTACCCAATGACTGAGATATTTTTAATACTTCCTTCCATCCCAATCGTCATGTTTCTCACAGCTGCCGAAGACATGGCTCGGAACGAAGGCACCCGCCCGGAGTTTGGGCTGCCCGGAGTTTCAGCCAAGATCCGCGGAGTTTCACTCAGCGGGCCCAACAGGATGAGAAAATCAGCACAACGCCCCCCCCCCGAGCAGTATAAGAATGGCGGGTTTCTAGAAGACCTTCTAGTAATTATAACAATATCATCCCAAGTTCCTTCCCACCTTTGACTAAACACGACGATAGCCTACCCCTCATACTGGGCATAACCCATACAACGATGTCCAACTCCGGCAGCCCTATTTCGCCCGAGCCCTCGCATTTCTCCTCCCCCCTGCAAGAAGTCCTCTTCATCCTCGTCATCGGCCTCTCTCAGCTCTTCTCCGTCGGCGGCATTGGCAACACAGCCTTCTCGGTCCAACACATCGGCGGAGCCCTAAACGCCAGCAGCAATGCCCAGACCTCGTGGTTCCTGGCCGCCTACGCCCTCTGCAGCGGGGTGTTCGTCCTGGTAGCCGGACGACTCGGCGACCACTTCGGCCACAAATCCGTCTTCATCTTCGGCTGGATCTGGATGGCCATCTGGTCGCTGATCAGCGGGTTCGCCCACAGTGTCATCCTGTTCGATGTCGCACGCGCCATGACAGGCATCGGCAACGGCGCGCTGGTTCCCAACTCGTTCGCCCTTCTGGCACGTGCCTTCCCGCCCTTCTCGACGAAGAAGAACATCGCTTTCGCCTTTCTCGGCTTCTGCGCCCCCTCGGGATACATCTTCGGCGGTCTGATCGGGGCTGCCTTCGCCGAGAACGTCACCTGGCGATGGGGGTACTGGTTCTGGGCGATCGGATGCTTGGTCCTCGGCCTCGCGACGGCCGTGATTGTCCCGCACAGCGTTGGGTCTCCAATCCCGGGCCTCAGTCTGAGGCAGTTCGACTATATCGGCACCTGTACAGGAATCACAGGCCTGGTGCTCTTCGCCTTCGCCTGGAACCAGGCCTCCGTGGTCGGCTGGCACGAGCCCTACACGTATGCCCTCCTGATCGTTGGCATTCTCTTCACAATCATCTTCGTCATCTCCCAGTCCCGTGTCTCCGCCCCGGTTCTCCCCAACTCGCTCTGGACCCGCAAGGGCTTTGCCCCGGTCGTGGCGGCCATGTTCTTCGGGTGGATGTCGTTTAGCATCTTCCTATACTACACGACCACCTTCATCCTCGACGTGCATCACAAACTGCCGCTCTCTGCCGTCGCCGAGATGGTCCCGCTCGTGATCGGGGGGTTCTTCGCAACCGCCTCCGTCGGGGGTTTCATCGCCCGTGTCCCCGCGCAGTATATCTTCGGGGTGTCTATGTTTTCGTTCTTGATTGGCAATCTGCTGATGAGCTTCGCGCCGTACTCGGAGGTCTACTGGGCGCTCATCTTCCCTGCGTGTCTGCTGGTCGTGGGAGGACCGGATCTGTCGTTTGCGTCGTCGGGGATTCTTATTACCAATGCCGTGTTGCCGGAGGAGCAGGGCGCGGCGGGGTCGTTTATCTCGACGGTCGTGCAGTATGCTATTGCCATTGGGCTGGGGATTGCTGCGACCGTGGAGGCGCATGTTAACCAGGGAGGGAGGGACGTGGTTATGGGGTTCCGAGGGCCGTACTGGTTGGGGATTGGGTTTGCGGCGGTGGGGTTGATCATTGTGGTTGTCTTTGTGCGGGATCATCGGTTTGATGGGCAGGGTGGGGAGAAGTTTCCGACTGATGATGAGGCTGGGTCGAGCGTTGAGAAGGTCTAGTGGGGTGCATGCAGGGTGGTCCAGGCAGATGCAGTGGTGTACTAAGGAATAAACTCGGATTGTTATTTTACTAGAATTTAAAAAAAATTAGTATATTGTTTTAATTCATTTCAGACGGGGGACTGGCTACCAGCAGTTGCAGCATACCATCAAAAGGAAGGTATATAGTGTGCATGAATTATGTACAATATAAAGCTGAAGCAAAAACTTCACTCCACACCACCTGTGAATTCCAATCAATATGAGCGTTACGTCGATATCCAACTAATTTAAATCTGATTTTCCAAACGTAATTGAAAAGCCATTTCCATCTGCAGCAGTACTTACCCATGCTACGACCATAGATCTACCGGCATGGTAGTTCCTAGAATCTTGTAAAACATCATTCAGCATTCATCCAAGTAGTTCCCAAATGGCTTTCCCTCCGCCTATTGATCCGCAAACCCATGCTTCAGGGGAGCTATAAGTCCCCGGAAAAGGGACACACAGTGCTCGAAGATCAGGCGATCAGCATGCATATTGCCAGCCAACTGATCCAAGAGTCCTCACAGACCCACCAGGGTCGGAGCCAAACGCCTCTTTGACTTTGCCTTCCTGCACTATACGATGACAGCGACAATCGTATCGATCGCCCTGATCATCAGCCAGCCAGGTTTCATCTGTAGAGGTTCCACCCCGGAGGATGAAGTCCTTCTCCCCCGGAGGCACTGGGCGCCAGGCTGCACTGTCCAAGTCCCAGGCACATCAAAACCTGAACCACCATCACATGCTCATCTGGGTAATTAGCTTCCTTCGAGACCGGCACGCTCGGTGCCAATACTTGTGCCACGATGGAATAATGAATCCTCACCGATGGCAAGTGAAGGAACGGGTATAGTATGTGGACGTCGTCGCAGAAGACGGCAAACCATTGATCCCACTGACTCTTCAGCACATCGATCCCATATTTATCCAAAATATGATGGGGACTAGGTTTTTCATGGGGTATCCCACCTTCGCCGCGCAAAAACACGTCGGTGCCAGCTCGAAGGAGCATGTCTCGGATAGAGAGTCACCCTGCGTGGAACGGTCCTCCTGGTTTTTCTCCGAATCCACTCTCACCTGGTCAATGATATAGCTGAGCGATGTTTCTCCTGCGAACTGGTGCAATTGGATGTGCTCTGGTCGGTTATGTACAAGCCGGGTCTAATCTTCTTGGGTATCATCCTCGTCGAACTCGGATTCAGGATCCGCTGCATATTCGGAAGCGTTAGATTCAGCGCGGATGGGCACGAAAATGCCAAGAATCCGGTGCAAGATCTGTTCCAATGCATCTATCCTGGTCTCCAGGACTTGAAGGTTGACACTGGATTGGTCGTCGGAGCCACGCGAGTGGCAGTCAAGGCTGGCTGAAACCTGCCCCCGGGCCGGTTGACGCCGCATATCAACGTTTCTCCTGCGACACTCTCGTTCATGGAGGCTACATGGCTCACAGGGGATGGAACCGTTGCACTAGGGCCCGTTTCAACTTTCGCCGTGGGGGCAATTCCTGTCCGGGCGATTCAAGGCGGCCGCGGCGACCAATGCCCTGGCCGTCCATCTGACATACCTGCTGGGCGCCCACACGCAGGCCCCGGCCGGCCACCCGCCGGATCGGCAAGCCCGACATCTGCGCAGCCTGTTCTGGATCTGCTACACCGTGGACAAGGAGATCTCCATCCGCCTTCGACAGCCGCCCGCGCTCCACGACGAGTCCTGCGACCTCACGGTGTCGGTCGCCGATCTGGAACGGCTGGCGGGCGACCTTCGCGGCGCTGGCCAACCCGCTGATCCTGGGCACCATCGTGGCCTGCTGCGGCGTGCTCGTGCCCTACGGCCCGATCACCGTCTTCTGGCGCTTCTGGCTTTATCATCTGAACCCCTTCACCTACATCAGCGGGGCGCTCCTGGTCTTCAACATCTTCTCGGCGGAGGTGCGCTGCACCGCGAAGGAACTCGCCCGCTTCGACCCCCCTGCGGGCCAGACCTGTGCCAGCTATCTGCGGGCGTACCTGCAGGGCTCGGGGGCCCGTGCGAATCTGCTCAACCCGGCGGCGACTACGGACTATCGGGTGTGCGAGTATCGCTCGGGCGCGGACTACCTGTACGGGCTGAACCTGAAGCACTACTACGCCGGGTGGCGCGACGTGGGCATCATGGTGATCTTCGTCCTCAGCTTGTACGGCATGGTGCATGCGATGATGAAGACCCGGACGAAGGCGTCGAAGAAGGCGGAGTAGTCGTGGTTGGCCATGTTGGGGGGGGTGTGGAGATCGGCGTCTGTCTGCCTTGGGATTGGGGTTGGGATCTCTTGCCTGTGGAGTGTGTCTGCCTTGTTATTCTGTACGCGCGTTGGCTGTTTATTTTCCTCTCTTGGGTTGTGTTAGGTAATTTCTGTTTGGAAGTGAAATTTCCAATCAGTAGTAATTCTCTTCATTAATGAGCAAACCCCAGGCTGATTGCCCGGCCTTCCACTTGGTAGTGTGCATCTCGTCGGAGCCCTATGATGTCGCGAGTTGGGATCTTCGAGTGCGATGGCCTGGGTGGGTCTGGAGACGGGTCGGAGATTCCTGGATGGAGGGATCCTAGCCCGAGCCAGTGCTAGCTCGGCTGATGTGAGGTGTGATACATGCAGCATCATCACACCCTATCGGGATCGGGGTGTGTTTACTGTTCTGCTCGGGCGGGTTTATTCCAAC
>KZ825869.1:0-39916 GCA_003184645.1 Aspergillus ellipticus CBS 707.79 | reverse complement strand
CCCCCCCCCCCCCCCCCTCCTGAATGTCTGATGGCTAGGCTGCCGTGGTAGGAGTGTATACTGGCCTGTGCATATTTTCAGAATAGGCATCCATCATTAAATGGGATGAATGCAAATCCCGAGTGACTTCCGTGAGGATGGTGATCGAGGATGGTGATGGTTGCGCGTGTCGATGACGGGGCGGTCATCATCCTGGATTTTCTTACCCCGCACGCGATCAGCTCATTCCCTTGCATTCCTGTGACCTCTGCCCTTGACTGTCGGTCCAGCAAAACACTCTCCATCACACAGACCCTTCCTCATGCAGGTCGCACACTAGCCTCACCCAACCCCGCATGCATCGGGAGGCTTGCCTGATCGAGGGCCTTCTTCCCTCGGACAGTCGCCTCGGACCAACGGTACCTGTCGCATGTGATGTCGGTCGCAACCCGCTGGACGCCCAATATCGAGTTCGGGACATGCCGATCGACATCTGTCTGCTCGGTGCTCCGGCCTGACGTGCCCCGACGACACTAGATTGCCCTTAGAGTGCGTGTCGGCAATACATTCCCCCGCCGTGGCAGCCCATCCCCAGCACTCCGGATGTTGTCTGGAAGCTGCAACTTGCACGCATCTCCAGCGCGCTTACTCGGAACCCTCCTCCCCCACGATGCCACGAGTCGCCGCGGCTGTCTCCCAATAAGCCGCAGCCCATGCTGGAGAACTGGACGCATGCTCACCCAGTCGGCTGGCCCGCGGCGACCAGAGCCACCAGGGCAGCACTACCGGCGGTCAGCCCAGGATCCGAGCCATCCGCGGGCGCGCGCTGACTGGCCGGGCGCCAGTTAGGGCATCCACCTTGGCCGTCACCGCATCAGCCGTGGTTCGTGTCGCCGGCAGCAACAACAACTTAACAAGCCTCGCATCCCCTCCCCCCCAGTGGAGCCAGCACTGCCTCATTTGCCATCCTATTCGCCCGTTCCCCCCGCAGCAGGCAGGGCGACCGTCGGATGGCTCTCACCAGTCACCACCCGGGGAATGGCCCGTATCCGCCTCCTTCCCATAGGCCCAATCGGCCCAACCAGCCCGCCATGGATCCTTCGCCGGGGCCCGAGTGAAAGCCGCAACACAAACCTGGCAGCCTGCCTTGCCCTGCCCTGCCCGGGTTTATAAACAACCCGCCGTCCGCTTCCCCCGGTCCGCCTCCTGCGCACCTCTTATAAACAACCACCACCCACCATGCTGCTCTCCTCGGTGCTCCTCCTGGCCGCGAGCCTCCTGCCGGGCGTCTGCACGCTGCCCACCAGCCCCAGCTCGACCCCGATCCCCCCCAGCGAGGACCCCTTCTACACCGCGCCCCCGGGCTTCGAGATCGCCCTGCCCGGCGACATCCTGCGCATCCGCGCCGCCCCCGGCAACCTGACCACCGTCGTGGGCAACGCCTCGGCCGCGTACAACATCCTGTACCGCACCACCAACAGCCAGTACAGGCCGTCGTGGGCCGTGACCACGCTGCTCATCCCCCAGCCCAGCGCCGCCGCGCTGACCAACGACTCGACGCTGCTCTCCTACCAGATCGCCTACGACTCGTTCGACCTCAACGCCAGCCCCAGCTACGCCCTCTACTCCGACCCGCCCAGCGACATCGCCAAGGCCCTCAAGCTCGGCTGGTTCGTCAACGTCCCCGACTACGAGGGCCCGCTGGCCTCCTTCACCGCGGGTGTCCAGTCCGGCCACGCCACCCTCGACGCCCTCCGCGCCGTGCTCTCCTCGGGCTTCGGCCTCGAGGCCGTGTCCGCCCGCTACGCCCTCTGGGGCTACTCCGGCGGCTCCATCGCGAGCGAATGGGCCGCCGAGCTGCAGCCGCAGTACGCCCCCGAGCTCGCCATCGCGGGGGTCGCCGTCGGCGGCCTGACCCCCAACATCACCAGCGTCATGGACAGCGTCAGCTCGACCCTCAGCGCCGGCCTCATCCCCGCCGCCGTCCTCGGCCTGTCCAGCCAGTACCCCGACACCTTCGCCTACATCCTCAGCCAGCTGAAGACCTCGGGCCCCTACAACCGCACCGGCTTCCTCGCCGCCAAGGGACTCGACCTGGACGAGTCGGAGGTCTTCTACGCCGACCAGGACATCTTCGAGTATTTTGTTAACGGCTCCGCCACGTTCAGCGCCCAGGTCGTGCAGAAGGCCCTCAACCGCGACGGGTACATGGGGTACCATGGCGTGCCGCAGTCGCCGCTGTTCTTCTACAAGGCTATTCACGACGAGGTCAGTCCGATTGCCGACACGGATAAGTTGGTCAAGAAGTACTGTGGCGTTGGCGCGAATATTCTGTATGAACGGAATACCGTCGGTGGGCACTCTGCCGAGCAGGTCAATTCCGATGCCCGAGCCTGGAAGTGGCTGATTAGTGTGCTGGGCGGGACGTATGAGGCCGAGTATCAGACCATCGGGTGCACCATTAAGAATGTCACTCTGAATGTGACGAGCTCGCCGTTGTGAGAGCTGACTGGGGTGCATTGTTGGGGGGGGGGAGATGCCTGGGGTTCAGGGTTGTACAGTATGATGACGGGGGGTAATGTACATATGGGGAGTAATACTAGTGACAGATATGCCTAATGCCATTCATTACGATACTTCATTGGGGTTGAGATGGTAGAAGTAGATAAATGGATGAATAGAGTCTAATGGGTCATGTCATGGCTTGGGTGCAGTAATGGAGGATGATGGGATGCATTGAGCAGTGGTTAATGCATATGAGTGGGAGGAGTAATGTACATATGAGCCAAGATAACTTTCGGGTATGGTACTCCTGATCCGCCATACCGGACTCGTTGATTGGGAGATATGCGAGGCAGAAATCCGTAGATTAGGCCACAAATGGGTGAAGAGTAAGGCCTAAATCGTTCAGAATACTAGTATCAAACTCCATCGTGGTGTCCTGCCCCCCTTCCGTCAAGTAATATACTCGACAAGCGTTATATACCAGAAGAGGTACAATAGAACGGGGGCCATACTATACATGTCAATATACTACGCGATACACCGAATGAAAACTATAACATGAACCCGGTTGAAACAATCTAACGTCTAAAAATGGCTAGAAACAGCTCCCCCCCCCCAGCCAAAACAATACCAATGATCTATAAGAGGGAGGGGGAGACCGTTAGAAGGACCCCCAGGGGATCAGAAAAGAGAAGACTCGGCCTTGATCAGGTCCGAGGCGCGCTCGGCCACGGCGTACAGCGTGCTGGTCAAGTGGCCACACACCTGGAAGGGCAGCACCGAGGCGTCGACGACGCGCACGTTGCTGGTGCCGTACACGGTGAGCTGCTCGCTGACGACGCCGCCCTTGGCCTTGGGCATCATGGCGGCCGTGCCGACGGGGTGGAAGTTGGAGCGGTCTGTGGATTGTCAGCATCATCCTGTATCCACCAAGCATAGTAGTAAACCAAGGAAAAGGGGGCTTTACACTCAGTCAACAACCAGTCCTCCCACACGGACTCCTCGGCATCGGTGGCCACGGCCGCACCCGGGGAGGTCTCGACCGCAATAAGATCCTTCAGCGGCGCGGTCTGGAGGGTCTTGCGGATGTACTTGGCGATGGCGATGGTGCTGTCGATGTCCCAGTCGAACTTCCAGTAGTTGGGGTCGATGGTCGGGAAGGTGGTCGGGTCGGCCGAGGCGATGTGGACGGTGCCGCGCGCAAAGGGCAGCAGGCCCCAGAACTGCACCGCCAGCTCGTTGCCGCCGCCCGGGTAGTACAGGATCTCCGCGATGGGCGCCTTGTCCGTGAAGATGAGGTCGTACTGCACCTGGAAGAGCGCCTCGAGGTCACTCGCCGTCATGGTGCCGCTGCTGACCTCGGCGGTCTCCCGCGCCCACTGCCTGAGCTGGTGGCGCACGGACCTGGCCACGGCCGAGGTCTCGTTGCCGTAGACGTCGTACACGTTGGGATAGGCCACGGTCTTGCCGCCCGTCAGGTCGCTGGTGGCGTTGGCGTAGGCCCCCGCGTTGGTCTGGTCCTGCAGGTTCTCGCCCACGGTGGGCAGGTCGACCTTGACGGTGATGTTGAGCGGCTCCAGCACGGCCGGGTTGCCGACGCCGGACAGCTCCAGGATGGCGGGCGACTTGAGGGACCCGGCCGACACGATGACCTCCTCGCGGGCGCCGACCACGCTGGTGGTGCCGTTGGCGTAGGTGATCTCGACGCCGGCCGCGGTGACGTGGTCGCCCGCGGTGGCGGCGTCGCTCCAGACGATGCGGTTGGCGAAGGTGTTCAGCAGCACGTGCAGGTTGGCGCGGGTGTCGAAGGGGAAGTAGTAGGCGCGGGCGGCATCCTCGCGCACGTACTCGGCGTAGTCGATGGTCGAGGGGAAGACGTTGAAGCCGCGCATCTTGCCGCCGTTGACGTCGGCGGTCCAGGGCACGCCCAGGGCCGCGAAGGTGGCGTTGACGGTCGAGGTCAGGTTGCTCAGCGGCAGCTCGGGCCAGCCCACGGCCAGCGGGCCATCCTCGCCATTGACGGCCGCATCGAAGGTGGCCCCGGCCTCGGCCTGGGCGGTGGTGGGCGCCGTCAGGTTCTCGCTCTTCAGGTAGTAGGGCAGCAGGCTGTCCCAGGTCCAGCCCTCGTTGCCGATCGCCTGCCACGCGTCGATCTGCACGTCCTCGGCGCGGGTGTAGGCCATGCCTGGGAGGGGGGGGGGTCGGGTCAGTATGACTCCAGCACGAACACGAGAGGAACGAGAGAAGCTGCAAACATACCGTTGATGGCACTGGTGCCGGACAGGGCCTTGCCGGCCCGCAGCACCTGGGTGACGTTGCCGGCGTAGGGCTGCAGGACGGTCTCGTACTGCCAGTCGATGTCCGTGCCGAAGGCCAGCCCGTAGCCGTCGACGTCGGTGACGTTGTAGTTGTCGTAGACCGAGTCACCGGCCTCGATGACCAGCACCGACACATCCGGGTTCTCGGACAGGCGGTTGGCCACGACCAGGCCGCTGGTGCCGCCGCCGATGATGACATAGTCGTACTCGGGGGTGGCCGCGGAGGCCAGGGCCGAGAGGGCGCCGAGGAGGGTCAGGCTGCGAAGCATCGTGTCTGCTGCGGAAGTCGATCAGTCGAGGGCTCGTCGCATCGCTTTTATACCGACGTCCACCCCTCTGTCGCGGAGGGATTCCGCGGACCCGGCGGTGATTGTATCATAATCTGCTCAGAGCGTGAATAATCGTCAGTCAGCATCGGGGTTTCCCGCTAAGGCATGCCAAGCAGGCCGTGTTTCATCCTCCTCGAGCCGTGCTTGGGAAACGGCCACGGCGTCTCGGCATGCCGAATGGATCCCGAGAGTTTCTCTCGCGGGATCAGACCCTGCCAGAGTGGCGCTGGCCGAGGGGACGGCTAGGCGTGTTGGACTCGGAGACAACGGGCCTTCCCGCGTTAGCCGGCATCAGGCGAGCCCGTTTTGCTGGTTGCTGTCCTCCGCAGTGTGTGCTGGATGGGTGATGATGGTGATGCCTCACCCTGACTAAAGCTTTGTCATCGGTGCCGGGCCCACCCGCCCGGATCCAGACATCTTCACGCTGCTGGGCAGCGATCCCAAGTGGGGACGGGCCTGATTGCTAATATTTACCTCATGTCGCTGGCCAACTTCCGCCCGGTTCTAGGCAGGGACTGCAATATCCCGGTGAGTGTTTGCGCTCGGCGGAAGAGACGCGCTATCCCGATCAGCAAGCCTTAGATCAGCGGCATGCAGGATCCGAGATCCGCTCGCCGGATGCTAGCGCAGGTACGGTGCCTGCGGTGATAATCTCCGCGATCATGACAGCTTCATGGCATCTGGATTAGGAATATGGATTCTGTTTGGCACGGAGGGTGGACAGGTTGACGGGTCTTCCAGCGGGGCCTGAGGGAGACGATTACCCGATTAGGGTCACCGGAGGTGATGGGGGTTTCTCTGGTCCGTGCATCCAGGAGACTTATCAGAGGGCGACGTCTGCCTGCATCTCGTCGCCAACGCGAGGATTGCGTAGACGGCGCAGTCACATTGCTGTCCCCATTCGGGAGGCCGCCATCAGATACAGGGATCGGGAGACTCGGACAGCCAGGAGGCGCCGGAGGGACAGGGAAGGAATCCCTCGGGTCCACTGCGCGCACTAAGGCCCGCGATGTGGCGGGATTGATAACGATGCGACCCTTGGCTGGTCCTTTTGCTGGCCCTGGTCTGGCAGGTTGCATCGCTCGCCCCACGCACCGCCAGACGAGGGCTGTCGTTGGCCCTGCCCTCATGCCCCTGGCAGCAGCTGACCTGCCCCTCGTTCCTGAGCGATCATGCGCGTCTTATCCTGGTTCCCGGCGTGTCCGGGCCGGCGGGTATATAAACGGTGCGGTGTCTAAACCGGGTTCGGGCATAGGGACTCCGTAGATAGACGCTGAATCGTAGCGACCATACATACATACAGTGTAAGTAGTGCGATCATCCATCATGGCCCTCCCGCATCGCGATCTGCCTGCATTCGACCTCACCCCCACCACCCTGCGAGACAGGGCCAATCGGCTGGCCCACCGCGTGCAAACGGCCGTCGCGGACCTAGTCGAGTCGGTCGGGCTGGAGCAGGCGACCGTTGCGCGCGTAGTGCCTCCGCTGGGCGACCTAGACAACGCCTTCAAGCACGGCATCCAGTACCTGGCCCTGTTCCAGTCGGTCGCCCCGTCCGCCGACCTGCGTAGGGCCTCGTCCGAGGCCGTCGCCCAGCTCACCCAGACCTACCTGGCCCTGTTCCAAAACGACCGTCTCTTCGCCCTGGTCGACGCCGCCCATGGCCAGCTCCCCTCCGAGCAGGATGACGAGGCCACGCGTCTGCTGGGCCGCCTCCATCGCATGTTCGTCGACAATGGCCTGCAGCTAACGGGGCCGGCGCGCGACCGGTTCGCCTGGATTGCCCGGCGATTGCTCGAGCTGCGCAACGCGTTCATGGACCATATCGCCACGGATCCGGGCAGCCAGTGGATCGCCGAGGATGCGCTGCAGGGCCTGCCCGAGAGCACGGTCCAGAGCCTGGACCGCGATCCCCAGGGCAGGCGGCGCGTCCGTCTGGACCGGCCGACGGTGACGGCCGTGTTGGGCCAGTGCAGCGTCGCCGCAACCCGCCAGGCCATCTTCCTGGCCCAGCAGTCGCTCTACCCCGCGAACGCCGTGCTGTTCGAGGAGACCATCCGGCTGCGCAGTGAGGCCGCGCACCTGCTGGGCTTCCCCTCGTTCGCGGCCCAGCAGCTGCGGCACCAGCTGGTGGGATCCCCGACGGCCGTCGACGAGCTGCTGGACGGCCTGGCCACCAAGCTCCGCGCGATCGCATCCGACGAAATGCAGGCCCTGCAGCGCATGGCCGATCTCCCGGGCCCGCTGCATCTCTGGGACTTCGACTACTACCACCGCCGCATGCAGCAGGCGGAGTACCGCATCGACCACAACCAGATCGCCGAGTACTTCCCGGCGGAGTCCACGGTGCGGCGCATGCTCGACACGTTCGAGACCCTGCTGGGGCTGGCCATCGTCGAGGTGGCAGACAAGGAGGAGCGGCATGTCTGGCACCCTGAGGTCCGGGTGTTCACGGTTCGCGACCGGCCGACCTCGTCGCTCCTGGGGGTGCTGTACACGGATCTGTACCCGCGGGCCGGCAAGTACAACCACGCGGCCAACTTCGACATCCACCCGGTATGGCATGCCTCTGCCCCTGCATTTTCCCCCCTCGTTTTTTTTATAACCCACAGTAGGGCTTCATCATGAAAGACGGGCTGTCCCCGGCCGCGACTGCACTGGTGTGCAACGTCTCGCCCGCGACGGCGGATCTGCCGGCGCTGCTGCAGCACCGCGAGGTCATCACCATCTTCCACGAGCTCGGCCACGGTGGGTGCCATTGCCGTGCTGGTCACCCCTACTAACCGGTGTCGCAGGGATCCATGATCTGCTGGGGAAATCCCAGTACGCCATGTTCTCGGGCCATCGCACGGTGCGCGACTTCGTCGAGGCGCCCAGCCAGCTGCTGGAGTACTGGTGCTGGGTGCCCGCGTGTCTGCGCCAGCTGAGCTGCCATTACTCGTATCTGCCCGAGTACGCCGACCGAGGGGAGGGCTCGAAAGCAAAGCCCCCGAAGGAGATCCCCGACGCGCTCGTGGAGGGACTCGTCGCGGCGAAGCAGGTGAACCAGGGCATTTTGACGTTGCGACAGGTCGCCTTCAGCAAATTCGACATGGAGATTCACAGCCGCACGTTCGCGTCTTACTCCGATGCGCAGCCCCCGGTCGCAGAGGTATACAACTCGTCGTTGTCAAACATGACGCTCCTTCGCGGTCCCGCGGAGGGGGTGGATGGGGGCCACGGCCACGCCGTCACGTCGCATTACATGTGGGGGCAGGAAGCGAACTATTTTTCCTATCTTTAGTGAGTTGATCTCTGGGGTTTGGAAGGATGGATTCACTGACCAAGGGGACTTAGCACCCGCGTGCTGGCGGCCGACATCTGGGCGACCAATTTCCGGGCGGATCCCATGAGCGCGACGGCGGGCCTGGGCTATCGACGCCGGGTTCTGGAGAAGGGGGGCAGTGTCGACGAGGCGGCCATGCTGCGCGAGTTGCTGGGCCGGGCGCCGCGGGCGGATGCGTACTTTCAGGAGCTGGGGATTTGTTGACTGGACGGGCCGACCGCGAGGGAGCGAAATGCACGATCGCGCGACTGACTCGGGGGCCAAGTCGGTCCAAAGCCCTAAGGCCGTACTCCGGGGTCGGACCCATGATGTGCGTATCGCGTATCGCGTATCGCGTTTCAGCTTTTATGAATAGCAGCACGGCCAAGGATCCGCCCAGGAAGCCAGCCCTCACGCCGGATACGTAGATTAGCCGACCGAGGGGTCGGGATGGGGCCGTGGGAGCCGTTGGGCTGTTCTGAGGCTGTGAGTGACAGATTGGCCCGCAGCGATAGGTAGCCGATCCTTCCCCGGTTTTGCTTAGAGCCTCCGTCTGCTCCGCCCCCAACGGGCGCCGGCCGCACGCAACCCTCCGCCAGAAGACGGAGACTTTCGCCCGCGGAACCATCCGAGTCAGCCCTGCATCGCGCAGTCCGACAGGGTATAAGGAGGGCATCAATCATCACCTCGTCAGTAACTCATCATCAAACAATCAGAGGATTACAATATCTCAATTCCGCCGTCTTCAAAACATTACTATTTCTCGGCCCTCAAACCAACCAACCAACGAAATCGCTTCACCAACCATGGCCACCCAACCCACCCTCGCCTTCTTCGGCGCCACCGGCGGCTGCATCAACGCCTGCCTCGAGCTGTCCCTCAAAGCCGGCTACCACTGCACAGCCCGTGCGTCCTCACCCTAACCCGCACTTCATCTATCCATCACTAACCCATCCAGTCGCCCGCACCCCCTCCAAACTCGAGGACATGCTGCGCGACCACGAGGTCCCCGAACACATCATGGCGCGCCACCTGACCATCATCAAGGGCAACATCATGGATGTAGCGGCGGTGCAGCAGACGCTCTTCCTGGACGGGCGGCCCGTCGGCCTGGTCTTCTCGGGCATCGGCGGCAAGATGCAGCTGGGGCTCAAGCCCACCCTCGACAACCCGACCATCTGCCAGGACGGCACCCGCACCATCCTGACTGCGGCGCGCGCCTGCCAGCCCCCGCCGCGCTTTGTGACCCTCAGCACCACCGGCATCACCCAGGAGGAGAAGCGCGACCTGCCCGTCCTGATGATGCCCATGTACCACTGGATGCTGAAGGTGCCCCACGCCGACAAGAAGGTCATGGAGGAGCTGATCTTCGCCGAGATGCGCAAGCCCGTCCAGGAGCGCGCCATCCAGGACTTTATGATGATCCGCCCCAGTTTGCTGACCGATGGCACCGGGGATGGCCTGCACAAGATCCGCACGGGCACGGAGGCCCAGCCCGCGGTCGGGTATGTCATTGCGCGGTATGATGTGGGCCGCTGGCTGTTTGGCAATGTCGTTGAGAAGGCGGGGCAGCCGGATGCGCCTTACTGGGGGCAGCGCGTGTCGATTACTTTGTAAGAACTGAAGTGGAGATGCGTGATGAGGAGTTCGGTGCTTGGTTGAGTGAATAGCTATTTGGCGACTTGTTTGGTTCTATATCTACTAGTATATATCAGGGGGGAATCATTCCCACGCGTGTTTTGAATATATCTCCTATTGATTTGAACTTGTCTTGTTACATTGGTGTCGGTAGAAAAATTTAATGTGGCTAAGAGTTTGTTTCAAGGTTTCCACTGTATCACTGTAAACGCTCCATCCGAAGCATCAAGCTCATTCTGGATGGACTGTAGGGGTAGGAGGACCGGAGAAGATCGGGGCCGGAGTCGATCGGGACGCATCGACGGGCGGTGGGCCCTGCTATCCAGGAATTGCCCTGGATTATGATCATAGAACAATCCCCGGAAATCAAATGCTAGCCGACCAGACGCGGAATGTGTCTGGGTGGGACGACGGCGTCAGATTTGAAGATTTGAAATATCTACAGCAGCATTTGTGGAAGGATGAACACATGCTTTTAATATATTGACTTCGTTCTCGATTACGGGGGCTAAATACTACAATGTAGCGGGTCCGCGAGGCATCGCCATCACCCCGTACTAATAAAACTACCACCCCGCCGTCTGCTCCGATCCACCAAGGTCCGGTGCCCCAGTCCCGCTCCAAGACGGATCCAGCCCCGACGACGGCGTCACCGGCATCAGTCCCGTGAAAGGCAGGTCCGCCTGTTTGGAAACAGGCGCAGCGCACAGATCAAAGTCCAGGAACTGCCAGATGTTGCACGCATCGTTCGAGAGCACCGGTAGGACGTCCAGCTCGTCGAGCCCCTCAATGGCCATCGGGAAGGGGAAGCCTGTGTCGAAGTCGAACGACGCAGATGACTCAAGAATTGAATCTCCGTTCTGGGCCACAGCTCCGGTGGTTTCCTGCACTGACCGCAAGGCGTCGATGATGCTGCTTCTGAGCGACTGCTCGGCATTACTGGCTCGTCTGTCTCCTGCTTCATTCTCGCTGCGGTCCGACATCTCCTCCTCCAGCTTCATCAGTGCCTCCAGCGCAGTCATACTCCGATAGGCAGCCTTCGTTCGCTCCTGGTGGGAGGCGCCCAAGGGCTGCGAGAAGTCGACCTCGCTACGCACCCGTAGCAACTCGACCGCCTCCCGGACCTTGTCCCGTGCCATCAGTCGCGCCAGCTGTGAGCCGGATGCCCCGTCCGATCTGGCCGAGAATATCAAGTCCGTGACCAACACCGCCGCCGCATTGAACAGCTGGGTCTCGCCCGCCGACAGCGCACTGCACACGGTACATCGCGATTGGATCTGCGCCTGCATGCTGATGATATTCTGCGCCAGTAATTGACAGGACATCCGACCGTCCGGCGATGACAGACTGCCCCGGTGAAGTCGTAGGAATAAGCTCCACAGCTGCTGGTGCAACAGCCACCGCTGCACCGGGATGGCCGCCAAGGGGCCTGTGGCTGTGAGTCCCATGGTGGTTCCTAGCCGGAAATGCGATGGAAGGCGGGTGACAAATCTCTCGTATTTCCGGTTGAGATGTTTGTACACTTTGGGACTGACCGGCGGATCTGGTCGTCCCGGGCCGCGCAGATCCATGGACTCGCGCACGAGGGCCGCGATGTCCAGCGCATGCACGGTGTAGGAAAGCGTGGCGAATTCCGATCGCGGTCGCTCAGGAATCTGGCCACTGACATCCGCCAGCTGGCAGAGATCATCGTCGTTGATGTGTAAGGGCCGGCGGGTATTGAACTGGGAGGGATGCGTGCTGTAGTAGCCCAGTGCCTGTCCGCGAGACCAGTCGCGCATCACCAATGCCCACCTACAAAGTCAGTCCATTGCTAGTCGGAGTGGAGAGACGGCCCACCAGATGCGAATCCCGACCTCCGTCCGAACCTGTGGCATCTCTGCCAAAGCAAGACCGGCGTCCATTGCCGACCCAGATGCAGCGGTGGGTTTCGCCTCTCCCAGCCGATGCAACCCCAGCTTCTGGGCTCCCGCGATGGCGGTGACCAGGATGGCATCCAGCGTTTCTGGATCTTCATGGCCGTCGAGCAACAGCATGACCGCAGCTTGCAGACTGGCGATCGAGCGACAGAACAGGGACACCGCACCCGGCAGACACCGCAGGGCCAGGGACCTCCACGCATTGAAATGCACATCGGATGCGCGGAGATCCCCCACCCGCAGCGCCAGGGGTGTCGACGACCAGCCAAGTATGGTCGGCGCAGGATGGAACGCAAGGCCGAGCACGAGCTGGACAATATGAGTACTGAATCATGCAGCGGATTGAGCCCACGTACCGCCATCAGATGGCAGGCAAGCACATCCATGGATGTTCCACTCAAGAGGGCCATGGCCTTGTCTTCTGTCGTAGAGTGAGATAAGCACTCATACAGCACTGTCGCCTGGTGCATGAACGCCGGCGTATGAACCACGTTCCCGAGAGGGCCCTGGCAGCGAGTGACGAAGACCTCGACCAGCGGAGGGATCAGGTCCGTCTCGGGCAGGGCGTCGACGATTTCGCGCAGTAAGGCGAGCTGTTCCTCTCTTCGTCGAGAGACAGTGGATGACCAATACGGGTTCGGAGAGTCCGCTGCGATTGAGCATGATGCCGGATGCCCTGCACCAGCAGACACATGATCGAGAGCAGCGCCCTCGACCAGATTCTCCAGAATCTGTACCGTCTCTTCGGTCTCTACCTCTCGACTTCTCGATGCGTGACTGGTCTGGTCAGCACACTGCTGCATCTGATTTACCGAACGCACCTCGCAGCAGTCCGATTCGGACTGTCCGGTCCGGTCCTGTGATGGACCTTGGCCCTTTTGGCCCTCGGCTGGCGCTTATCCTTGGTGCACAAGTGGCCGATATTCCGCTTGACACATTCGACCTAGCAAGAGTCAGCCATGAACCGTGGTCTTTGGTCTGGTCGCCTACGCAGGGCTCCTGCCGGTCGCATTTGAGCTTGGAGGCTCGGCAGCGCGAGCAGGACAGGGTCAGCTTGCGCGGGCCTGTCTCGGAGGCGGAGGGGGCTTGGGGGGATTCCCGGGTTCTGGATCGGGGGACGGCCATGGCTGGATGGATGGGTCGCAGATGTGAGGACGGAGGGGAGGGAGGAAAGAGCACGGAGTTTCGGGGGTTTGGCGGACTCCGCGGAGGAGCGATGCACAGGCCACCGGAGTTATCCGGATTGGGCCTGCAACACGTGGACATGGATCCAGACCAGGATCAATTGAAATAGCCCAAGTCTGAGAGCATTCATTCAGGCCGATCTGATGACTAGCCAAGCTCTGGAGAGCAACAAATTCTCTCAGTCTATCGATACATATTTCTTCTTGACTCTCGGGGTGGGGATCAATCAACCCCGCCCCGCTCGATCCGGTCGGGCATATTTATTCTACTAACGAACTGGATTGCTGCGGAAATTGAGCAACTTTCCCTTTCCGTTCTAGGCCGAACTTGGCGCCGCTTTTTGCTCACTGAGCGGCCCGGAGCGTGGGAGGAGTATAAAAGTGCGTGTCCTGAGCAATCCCGGAGTAATCCCGGATTGCTCCGGGAGTAAATACCAGAGAAGTGACTGTTACCCTGACTGTATGCCTGAGTCTACACGATCTAGTTATATAATCAAAATAAAATATATACTACTAATATTATCTATTTTATTTTTTATCTCAGCCGGCGTACCCGTTATCTTTCTGGTTCTTAAAAAATATTCAGCCCTATTCTAATAATTATATTATATTTAACTTGAACTTCCTAACAGTAATATACTCTCGAGTACTAATAGTATTAATCTAAGTTTTTACTAAAGTTACCAAAGAGGCTTTACTTACAGGTTAATAATACTCTATAACTACTCCAGATCTATACTTATCCTATCTACTATCTTTTTAGATTTTATAATATTTAACTGGACCAGAGGCCTTGAAACTTCTCTATTTATAGTATATATATAATATACTATTCTAGAAATATCTGAAAAGCTGAATAAGATTTAGCAGTACAGATAGTATAATATCTTTCTTAAAGATATATATTAAATTATTTAACCAGTAAATAAAGACCTTCAGTTTAGTTTTTAATTCTTTAAAATATACTGATTTAGGGACAGAATTAAATACAGTATTCTTCTTTATTATAATATAATAGAGTTATATAATATTATTTTTTTAAATATCTTCTGAAGTGCTGTAATTATATACTCTGGTAGAAAGATATATAACTGTTATAGATATCTTTTACTCTCGGTATTAGTACTATATATAAAATAGCTCAGGTACAATATCTTTAGCTTAAGATAATAAGATAGGTATTTATCTAGTAGTATATATAGCAACAAGTCGGTGCCTGGAAAACTTTAAGTTTACAGTCTTTACAGAGAAGTTGTATAAGAATATATTAAGAATTATCCTAGTTATCTGGTTTATCTAATTTTATCAGCTATACTGCAGACGTGCTAGTTTATTTATTTCTAGTTTAAACTACCAAGTACTACAAGACTAAGAATAAAGACTACTGCTTTTATGCCGCAGGAGAGTATAAAAGATAGATTATAGTATTCTGTAATTAGGGCTGAATACAGGAGTATATCTGAGATCAGTTAAAAGAATGATATATATAATAGTATAGTTGTGTAATCCGAGAACCTATTATAGGATATATTATAAGGCGGTATACAGGAGTAAGAATTCTATAAATTATCAGTATTAAGAAACTTTTAGTATATTCTGTATAAAATCTGGAAGCCTACAATTATTCATGTGACCTATCATAATAGCGTGAACCTAAGTATACTAGTATAGTAACAGAAATAAAGAATAACTATTCTTTGCTTGCAGCAAATAGCAAGTAGAGAAGTAGGGTTATCTCCTGCCAATAGTCAGCAGTTATGGAAGAAAAACACCAAGTAATTTGCCCGATTAGGGCAGCCGTGCGTTACTGCCAGGTGAGTACCACAGATTGACATCCCGAGGTTAATAAGGACAAGTTGACGCTTATCAGCTAGAGCTACCAACCCTTAAGTCGGTGCCTATAGATATAAAGGATGTCAAATCACCCATACATGTGATGGCTGAACAATCAACTCTTTATGCGTTGATTGCCTACATCCGATTTTTGTCGAAAAGACAAGGTATGGCGTGCTGTCTTGATATCCATATTGCTGAGCCATTCAATCTCAAAGGTATAAGTACTAGATCCAGCCTCTATGGTAATCTTAAAGGGGCCAGCAAAAGAGGCCTATATATCCTATTAGGTATCACAGTTTCACGGAGCTTGTGACCTTGGTTAAGTTTGCTTGAGGCAACTAAAGCCCTTTTATATTTTGGTTCTGTGGAAGAGCTTTTTTCGATAGAGCTTTCACGGCCAGAAATTCTTGATTCTGACTTCCTTATCGAATCTAAGCATTGATACTTACTACTGCTAATATAAAAGCACTCTTAAAAACTAGACTTTTGTTCCAGTTCGGATCCAGTCGTTATATTCTCCTGACCGTATTCGCTTCTCTTCACTGAGGGGTTTCCTGTTGAAGTTGTGCCACACGAAGGGAGTGTAAAAAGCGTACTTTTAACCGGAGGCGGATGAAGGACTCTACGCCGCGTTGTTAAAAGTACAGAACAGCTTGCGTCAAATCTGTTCTGTAATACTTAGCAAAATCTTTATTCTAAATCCTGAAGCTGGGGTAGACAGGGTAAGTATTATGCAGGATAAAGCCTTCTATAAGATCTGGATATATATATTTTACTGTAAGTCTTGATAAATAAGTTATACAGAAAATAAGTATCTTAAATAGGGCAGATAACTTAAAGAAGTTGTTATCCTGAACGTAATTCACAGTAAGCGATAATTTAAATCTCGGTATAAATTTTTACTTTTTTCAGGTTATTCTCGACCTGTCGGTAGAATTGGTTCTTAGCCTGTTTCTTATCCAATTCAAGTTTTTTATCTAATTCAAGAATATAATAATTTTTTAAGAAGCTTCTGCTGTATACCTCTGTAGCTTATCTCAGTAATCTTCTTAAACAGATCTGCAGTATAAGTCTCTGTATACAGTCTTATGAAAGCCCCTTCTGGCAGGTAGACAGGTACTGTATATATTTTTTAAGCCAGAGGGATATTCTTCGCTATACGATACAAAAATCTAGTAGCTTCCTGATACTGAGAAACTTTACTAATAATATTTACTATGCTCTTCCTCGCGCTAGGGATTATATAGATATTGGGTATACTATCAAGAGGGGCCTGAAGCTGACTAATTTATTATATCCTGTAGATACTTTCTATTATTTCAACCAGTTGTAAAGTAACTTGATACCGAGACTAAGATTTAAGAGTCTTTCTCGTCTTCTTAGCCCTGTTGCTTAGTATTTCTAGGACTTTAAATGGACTGCTTTCCTATAGGAGGTGTTTTCTAAGTTGTATAAGCGCGTCCTTAAGCTCGTAGACAGTATTCTTAAAGAATCTTTTTATTTTACTTCTAGTTAAAGAACAAAGCCGCAGTCTAGACAGGATACGAGATAAATATATTAAGATAACAAGTTTGAATATCTGGTTCTTAATATTCAGGTAGTTATCTGGATTATATTATTAATAAAAGTACTAGTAATATAGATACTATTACTTACTAATAGATACTCTTGTAAGAAGGGTAAATACTGTATTAAATCTCTGCTGGATATTATAAAGTATATTATTCCTATTAATAGCTGTTCTCTTATTAATTACAAGTACTATATTCGGAGTATCTTGCTTTAAATCCTCCTCAATATATACAGCGGGAATATAATCAGTATTGTAAAGAATATAAGCGAGGAAAACTAATTTACTGGCTATCTGGTGCTTGTATTTAAAGAGAGAGTATACCGATCATCTGACGGAAGTACTTGTCTTCGAAGGTTTAATAATAGTAGGTATGGAATCGAGTAAAATAGTAAAGTAATCGCTATATTCTCAGCAGAGATAATAACCGGCTCTAAGACTTAAGATATTATTTATCTGTTTTAATAATAACAAAGAGGGAGTATACAGTATCCGATATTCGAGAAGGATCAGTATCTTAGTCTATTACCCCGCTTATAACAATAAAGGATTGGCGGGCTTTGTCTCCCTCGTCTAGAGTGGATTAACCTGACCGTTATACCTTAACCTTAACCTGGCCATAACCTGGCGGTCAGGAATATATATATTTTTATACCTGACCATAACCTGCGGTCAGGTATAAAAATCTTAATTAACCTGACCTGACCTGGCCGTTAGCCACTCTACCCTCGTCTATTTTGGTGTAAATGACCTTATCGATATATACTACTGGCAGGAGTGTATACTATAGCGCAGTCACAGTATAATTTAGCTGTCAGATATTTTTACTGTCAGAGGATAGATAATTTATATACTATGCTGCTGCCACCGTGCCAGAAAGTTGATGGAATGGAAATGGGCGAGGGTAGAGCTTGGGATTCGAGTTGCGATTCTAAAAGAACCCGACCAATCAAACCTTGTATTGACTTCTATAAGATAGTATTATCTTCAAGCATTCTGAGCAGGCACCTGGAGGTATTTTCTTGCATCGATAATACTACATATACCCTCTTTAGAACCCGCTTGTTGAATTCTGTCCTAGCGACAGATACAAATGGGCGAGTAATTCAATGCCGACAATATTTCTCTTCTCTATGATAATTCTACATAGGCCATGCTTGATCCTCGAGCAGATGATTTTACAACAAAAGCCCGCGTTACTGTCACCGTTATGGTTTTTTGACAGAAAGAGGAAGTGAAGAACATAAGATAGATTCAACGTCATTTCCTCAAAAGCAGACTTTATCTGCCTAATATAACGATATGACTGTATGCCCGCTGCACTACTATCTACTCCTTACTTGCTCTTTCACAGTACTTTTAACTCAGCGGTGGATACAACTTTTTAAATAAGTAGTAATCCCTGCCTGTGACATTTTAATTTAAATCCTACGAAGTCATTGTCCTGGCCTTTTCTATAATCTATCCTATCTTCTTTCTCTTGAAGTGCCATCATGCCTTCTAACAGCCAGAATGCACGGTTGAAGGATAATCTTTTCCTAATGTACTTAAAGATCTGGAACTATCAGCAGCAGCTGTACTTCAATATTTTAAAATAATTAGTATATTTAATAACATATAAAAGCAGATTAACGAACTCATACTTCAGCTATCAGAGATTAATAAAGTAGTAGAAAAGATATAAAAAGATCAGAGACAGCAGAAGCTAATTAAAGAATTAATAACAGTATTATTTAAGAAACGAGTTATATATACAATAGAAAGAAAGAGAAACTGACTTAGAAGCCCAGATCAGCTACTTAAAATATAAAGCTAAATTAACCGCCCGATACTAATTATAAGACATAGAAAAAAAGGGAGAAGAATATAAATAAATTAATTATAATTTAGAAAAGCAAATTCAGCGGTAAAAGACCCAGACCACCCAATTAGAGCTTCGCTTGCAGGAAAGTCAAACAGAGCTCCAAGAGCTACAAGAGGATATTCAGATTATCTAGTTAACTAGTTAGTTATAATAAATCTGATTGGTAAGCAGGTGTAATCTATAGTTAACTATTGAGACCGTCATGCTTATAGTTGAGCAGTTTCAAGTCCTTCGAAGTGCTTGAAATATCTCTATACAACCTTGCTCAGAAGTTCTTCACAGAACCTCTGTAATATATTAACTAAGTATATTATAAATATTGATCTTTATAAAATCTAATACAAAGGCCCATAGGTATTTTGACACAACTCCAGGATTCAGGTTGTTTTTATCATACCCTTTAATCAATATCTATCTCCTATAATAACTACCGTATCGTCCCCCGCGCTCGAATAGCACAATCTTATATTATATACCGGCTTATTACTGATATCTTCAAACCCATCTGTCTAGGATTACCGAAGGGTAGTATAGACATAGGCGATGCAGTCCAAAGATGAGATAAAATAAAAAGTCGCCAAAAAGCGATCCTCCGATCACTTTTAATAATTGTTTTTTAGCCAGAAGTACAACTTTAGAATAAAATAATCCAGTCTGTTTTTTCAGACCTGCTTATAGAGTTAAAAAAGTTGTTGCAGCCGGAGGATGAGAACTCTTTTTATAAGGAGCTATCGGACTTTGTTTCATCTGCCGCCTAAGTATAGAATAACTCATATGAATCGACCTATAACGTTCGTGTCCCGTTCCTCAATATTGGTATCTTTATCATCAACGTCAAAGAAATCTAGCTAAAGCCCTTCCTCGTCTAACAACCGTGCCACGTCATCATGAAGTTTTGGATGGAGCGACTACAGTTTCGCGGCTTTGCCTCCCCTTCGTAGCATATTAAGTTTGGGTGCTGGTAGTGGAGTTTCGTATATTAAAAGACTGTATTGAGAATATAGAATATAGTCTTAGTTATATTTATAACCTGTTTCTGTAAAAATTTCTACGCTATTTTAATACAGCAGCTGTACTTCTTGAGAATAATATACTACTGCTATAGCACGAATTCATTAGTAGACGTGTCTCATACAGTATAAGGCGCCGTTATAGATATTCTTAGCACTGATACTCTGCCCGTCTAGCATTGCAATATACAGAATTAAAACTAAGTAGACTATAATATTTCTCTTTCAGTATCCTCCACAGACTGCTGCTAGCAGAAATATTCAAGTCATCATCTAAGAAAGACAGTCTGGCAGAAAAGCTGCGACATACTGTTTTAAATAAGACAAATATAGTGCCAGAACAGCGGCTGTTTAATCTATCTGCCGACAGTGCAATACTCGCCAGATGTTCCATGTTACCTTTTCCGCGTGCTTTCTCCTTTTTCGGATGGAAGAACGGATGGAATATGAGTGGTATCCATAGCAGCTTGAATCAAAGGTAACCGAATATCAGATGAGACATGATTAGGCACCTTGAGTCAAATAAGTAATGGCCTGGCAGCCTTTGGCCGTTTTTGAAGGGTGCTAACGGTCGGTTAGTTACTCAACTTAAATAACTAGTTAGTTAGTTACATCGCAAGACGTCATCGGGGGTTCTTCGCCAAGCATTAGAAGTAGGTTGACTTGGGAGAAACGTACAAACAAGCCTAATAATTTTACTGCGCCGCTTAAGTGAGTGCAAGACAATAGGTTGAGCCGTTTTTAATGTCTTTAAATAATAAGCAGAGCCTCTTTATATATGGAGGAGTTTGCGGGCTGAGCTGCTTTATTCAGATGAACTGCGCCACGCTAATTACTCCCATTCGGAAGATTAAAGAGGCACGGTTTCTTAACTTCCTTTTTGAGGCAATGAGCTCGGGATGTACTACTGCGTGACTATAACCAGGTTCTTGAACAATGGCTCCACGAGACGTATCTCTGGTTGAGACATTCAATATATGATTATTTTTCGCATTCAGCTACAATTCAGAATTGATAAAAATCAATACAATTCTTATCAACAGGTTATCGGTAAGTCCCAGTACCCACTAGTGAATCCAGACAATTTGAATCTGAATTTGAAGACAACCATGAGTCTAAATAATAGTGAGTAATGATATCTGCTTCGAGGTATATGATATACTATTACAGCATTCCTATTCTGCCGGTCGGTTAGAATAAGTATATAAGCATACTACCCAACCCCTCTCTCCCCCCTTCTCCAACTAGGACATGTCTATTTCACGCAATATCGAAAATTCAGTGCCTAAGGAATCTTTTTCTTCAAGCATGTGTGGGTCATTTATCATGCATTTTATGGTGTCGATGGGAAAATCTTCATCTTTGTCTATGTTAGCCTTAAGCGACAAGCAGGCGGGCAATAAATTCTTACAATAGTGTGCAGTTGTATCAGAATGATCACCAACCGCTTTAACCATATCCTCTTTATATAAGTCCATTTTGTTCCGATTGCTGCAGATCCCATTATTCCAAGCCCAATATTTGAAGCTGCTGTGAATATTCCCGCAGCAGCACCGCCCATCGCAGCACCTTGTAGGGTGGCAAACAGACTCCCAGCCTGAACCACCCCGAGTGAAGATTGCCATACTGCAGCAAAAGAGGCTGCAACAGGCCCCGAGGCGCTGAAACCAACAGCGCCTAGTACTGCAGGCCCGGTGATAGGTGCCGTAGCAAGGGCAAGCCCTGTGCTACCGACAGCTAAAGCAATAGTATGTTCTTCGGCAAAATTCCGGCCCAAGGAAATAATGGAGGTTGTTGCACCACTTAGGTACCCCATGGTTATAGAAGAGAGATCGAATACTTCTTAAGATTGTACTATGAAGGATAGATAAGCAGAGGAACGGTCGATTTAGTATCTCAATCAAAGGGTTGGATATAAATGAAAGGTTAGTGCTCACAACACATTACAGCAAGAAGACTGCAGTCGGGTTAAGTAAGTCTTCGGCTTAGAATGAGGGGCAGTGGAATGTTAATTATAGCACTAACTCAGAAAAGGAAGTGCCAGTAGACTTCTGATTCTATAGGCTGTCTCCAGATGCAATAGTTTACCAAAGTAGTATAGCGCAATAACTCCGAAACTGTATTTCGGCTAGTAATGATCGGTAACAGGATACAACTAGTTATACATAGAGCTACTGAGCGGTATTGGTATTATGATTGTAGCCTAGAATTGCTGATATGGTATCAGGGGAGAGATCCATAGCCAAGAATGGTAAAATATGAGTAAAGGCTAGTGAGGTCTAGCTGGGGCTCGGACGCCAAGTGATGAGCTGGCAAACTAGTTAAGTGCACCTGCCAAGTAGCTGATAAAGCACTCACTGCACGAGCCTCTGGAGCATGCACAGGCTCCCTCCCTATCATTGGCCAATGTAGTTTCCGTCAGCGGCCCGGCAAAACAGATTCTTTCCGCTGCTAACGAAGCATAGATGGATCCTTTGCCCAAAGTCGGGTTTAGATTACCTTTAGGTCAATCACTGGAGGCCCGCAAATTATAATACGTACTCTGTATATATTTCATTCAAAGTGACGCAGTGCCTCCTGACAAAATGAATAAAAAATTCGAAGCTACATAGAGGAAACCCAACACTCGCTCTTCAGAACAGAGAATCCTTTCTCCAAAAAGTGTGTTTCTGTAAAAGACAGCGTTTCGATAATCGTTGCTGATATCTCTCTACCATAAAGCCCGGTTCGAAATGTTCTATGTGATCCGTTGGTCTATTTGAGGACTGCGTTGTGCAACGCATGGTCTAGGAATTCCACCGATGATCGCAGAAAGCGAAGAATCAATATACAAGATATAACCTAAGAATAAAAGTCACAAATAGACGGGGCAACTTCAATCGCAATGTAAGAAAATAAACTGGAGGTTCACCAGAAAATGCATGGATAAGCTACGACTGAAGGACCTTGTACCTCACTCGAGGTAACATGCCTTTTCCATTGCAGATATGCAAAAGGCCGAGAAAATTAAATTGTGGCACGATAATATTGACTTTTTCTGAGAATGCAAACGGAAGCGTATAAGCTTTACGGATCAATCTCTTTTCAGACGTGTTGTGCTCAAGTTTTCCATTAGTGTTGGCCAAACATCTACTATTCAGGCTGACGTATATCGTATGCGCAGTAGCTGACAGAACCTTGCGAGGGATTATCAAGGACAAATGTTATCAATGAGAGTAAAGGCAGAATGCAGGAAAGACCAGATCAAGCGATGATACAAGGAGATTTTTTAACTCTTTGGGGTACCTCTCATAGGAACATGTGTAAAACTTTGCAGCGGGAGCGACTGTCGCACCAGCATAGCCTAGCTTCAACCTTGTAACAGATTAAACATGTAGCAATTTCAGCTGACTATTTTTGTAGCCTAGAGCATTCTTTTACACTGTAAATTACAGTGAAAGATATACAGTTATGCATTCTGTTTGTGTTGTGTTGAGAATAGCGATCCCTGCCGCTGCAGCCGTGGACCAACAACAGCCTGCTTACCTACACATTCCTTGTAACTAACTAACTAACTAGTTAACTACAGAGGAGGCGGAACGGACCGGAGAAGGCCAACAGGAAGGGTGGCCTGGGCACATCTAGGCTTCACCCACCCTGCTAGAACACCAAGGAGAGTAAACAAGCTCAAACGCCCTGCGCATGAAGGCGGCATGGGGCGAGGAAAAGGAACAGAATGTATACAAACGAGGGGACAGCCCTAGGAACTGATAGGGGCCTGAGGCCTAGCCTCAGGCCGATGACACATGGTCTGTCATAGCCCCAGGGGTTCGGTATGGACAGTAAACTTGATTAAATAATAATAATAATATTAGCAACGATACTTTGTTTAAACATAGTTTCAATAGATATAATATCGAACCTGGTCCCTGTTTCATACACATATCTGCCGTTATTGTGCGAATACTCGTTCACTTTGATGTATAGTATAACTAACGTATTCAACAAGCGAGCGGCGCCCACAAGCGAGTCGCGCCCCTTCCATCGAAATTTCTACTTTTTTGAAGCTTTTCAACCACCAACACTACTGAATTGATTAATTATAATTACCAAATTATCCCTATTTACTAGGGCAACCCCGAATAGTATGTCCAATTATTCCGCAACCACTGCAGCGGGCAGGAACACGCTTGCGAGCTCCTGCAGTAGAATCACCAGGCTCCTCATTTAGCGGTAGATCAAGCTGTTAAAGTCGATTTTGACCCTCCTGTACAGATAAAAGCAAATCATTGCCTAGGATAGCTCGCTTTCTTACTTTCTTCTTAATCTTTCGCTCATTTTCAGCCCGTAGAAGCTTAATTTCTTGATCCAGAAGAAGCTTTGTATTAATTGCCATTTTCGCCGCTTTTTCTAAGTGCTGAAGATGAGATATAGGACTACTAGAAAGTTGCCTTTTTAAATTAAGACTCTTCTGTAGACTGCGCATCTTATAATCAAACTAGCGAGGATTTAAGGTGTCTGAAAAGTAGAGGAAATTACTGATATAAGAGAAGGTGCCGGTGATGGTGTACGAATTTAAAAAGTAATCTTTGCAAGGACTTGCTCTTTATTAAGCGGTTTAAGCCCCGATCCAGTAAATCCTGAGTATATATTCTGCCCAGTAAAGACTGCTTTGCGTGCAGAAGGATATAATAATAAGAAATCCTCTTTATCAATATAATTATTTCCTGCAATCATTCGAGCTTCTAAAAGCTTGCCATATGCGCGTTTTAGTGGGCCAAATACACCCATATCAAGCGGTTGAAGAAGCTGCGAGGTATGAGGAGGCATACAAAGACATATAATTTCATGATTCATACAAAAATCATCAAACTCTGCAGTTAAATGACTGCTGTGGCCATCCAGAATAAGTAGTCGTTTAGAACCAGTTGTGTACCGCTTAGAGGCAGGTTCAAAAACCTCTTTTAGCCAGCGAAGCCCTATTTTATCGCTTGTCCAACCATTCTTACTAGTAGCAATCCACCAGTCTTTCGGAAGACTAGGTTCTTGAAACCAAGCAGCCTGTTGATTTGCTGCTTTAAGAATGATTACAGGCGGTATAGCAATGCCTCTCGAGCTCACAGTTTCAATGATTGTAACCTATTCCCGGTTTGATTTCATGACTATGATCTAGGCCTGATTGAGTTCAAAGCATCATGATCTAGACCTGATTCATGATTATTCAGCCTGACAACTGAATGAACATAAATATGGCCTTAATCTCTGCTTCTTTACTTTTTGATTCAAGCGATTCAATTCAGAATCAATTCTTTGATCAAATTCGATCATTTTTTCCTTCCTATTTAGGAAACTTTTATTGAATCCTTCCCTTTGGCTAGTTAGCCAATTGTGTTTAGAAGATACTAGGCCTAGTTAGGATTAGTATTCTTCCTTTTTTGGCCTAGTGCCTTCCATTTCTCCAACATTATATATAAAATCTTTGCTGCTGTCTCTGCAGTTTTATATAATATATTAAGAAAAATTATATTAATTACTGTACTGTAACAGATTTTTATATTTATTTTCTAAAATATTTATACTGTTATAATTTTTATCCAGTAGACTATAATTAATATCTTTTCTAGTTTAGTCCAGAGTTTTACTTTATAAAAATCCAGCAGACTGAAATTCAGAAAACCTATTTATTTATTTTCTATAAAATATAAAATAAGAGTAAATATTACTTCTAGTCTTTTACAGGTCTTTCTGATATCCTATAAAATTAGAATATAATTATTAATAGTAGTTCTATAATCTCTCTATTCTGCTTTATTATTTTTTTTTTAATAAAAACTGGTAGACTTTTTTCCAGTTACAGTTAGAACAGTATATTTTATTATACTGCTACTATAAAATCAGTTTAAAATCCTAGCAGATACAGAATTATAAAATCCTAAAACTACAGGACAGATCTGCTCTTAATATTCTAGCTGAATATAAACCGCAGTACCTCAGCTTATAAAATAATATTATTTTAAATATACTCTGAAAATATTAATATTATCTTACTATAAGAGTCTTATATATACAGGGATCTAGCCTGTAAGATTACTAAAAGATATTTCTTGTACGAATACTTCTTCCTAACCGACAGCTGGGCAGTAAGCGGCCGGCCCCGGGTCCTTACTTATATCCTGAAAAATCAGGGTATAAAGGCCTCTCAAGTACGCCCTGCAATATCAGACTAGGATATAGTATCAGATCTTCTTCTTCTCTAAATCTCTACACGCTCAGGGCAGACTGCCCAAATCTTTAATATTTATAATACCTTTATCAGTCCTTCAGCTATCAGGCCTGGAGAAGCTGTACAGGAACTTATAAAACTTTATAATACTCTTTTTACCCAACTAACCCTACTGGCAGGTAATTTCAACCTGCTCTACAGCAGATAGCAGCCTTTACTTCAACGAGGCCCCTCCACCTCGGCTGAAGCAATATCAGAGTGGCTTGATCAACAAGGATTAATGCTGATCTCGGAGATGGATAATCCCACGCATAATAGAGGCAACACTCTTGATCTAGCCTTCGTATCAGGCTCCCTCACTCTCTCAGGAGCACATACAAAAGTTATATGATATCTTAATACTACATCAGACTACTACCCTCTCCTTACTACTCTTCTCTGGGGATAGAGATATCCAGAGATTGTACAGAAGCTTAGTTTTAGTACCCTAGATATTACCCGCTTCTATACTCTTCTTACCTTAAATATTAATATCCTTCCAGTAACTGCATATTCAGAAAAAAAACTTAATAATCTTGCTAATAAGATTACTTCAGCTATATACAGTGCATACGAAGCCTCAGCATATAAGACTAGACCAGAAGGAAAAGGACAGCCCTGGTGGAACTCAGACTATAAAGAAGCTCTTCTAAAACACCGCGCAGGCCTTTATATACAAAGAGATTTTCGCCGGATAATAGGACAAGCTCAGCGAAGCTACTGGAAGAATAAAATATATATAACAACTACAATAAAAGAGATATTCGATATATCTAAATAGTACAGAACAACAGGATCTTATCGCAGCCCCCTATCGGTAGACCCTCAATATCCAGGGAACCTACCAGCAGCTGATATACAAGCTAAATATGATATCTTAGCCTGTAATCTCTTGCAAAACTCTGCAGAAGCAGGAGATATACTATTTAATTTACCTGCAGTCCTATCCAGATCTCTGTAATTCCCAGAGATAATAATAGCCTAAATAGAGAAAGCTATTCTACACGCAGGAAATACTACTCCAGGAAGCAATAAACTACCAACTAGTATACTGAAGACAGTATGGCCTATAATTAAAGATAGAGTTCTGGCTCTCTTTCAAGGCTGTCTATCAGTAGGCTACTACCCTTAATACTTCCGGCATGCAATCCTGGTGATTATTCAGAAACCAAATAAAACAGACTGGTCCAGCCCTAGATTATATAGGCTAATTACTCTCCTTTCAGTCTTAGGCAAAGGCTTAGAGCGCCTCTTAGCACGGAATATAGCATGGATTATAATTAATTACAGGATACTTGCTAGCTAACAGTTTAGGGCTCGACCTCTCTATTCAGCAGTTAACCTGATTAGTTATATACTTATTATATAATACAGAGCTAGTACTGAATTAGAGAAAGATCGCCTCTTTACTGATCCTTGATATTAAAGATGCCTTTAATAGGGTCCTCCCTGGCAGGCTTATCTATCGACTCTGCATGCAAGGCTGGCCTGATAATTTAATCCGCTGGACAGCCTCCTTTGTTACAGATCGCACAGTACTGATCCGCCTGGATAGGGAACTAGGGCCTCTGACAGATATACTCTGCAGCCTGCCGCAAGGTTTACTTATATCCTCTATCCTGTTTATACTCTATATAGCCTCTCTATTCCAGCTGGGCGTGCTTTCGGCTAGATTTGGCTATACAGATAATGCAGTATTTCTTGTAATATTATCTACTTTAAAGAAAAACTGCTAAACCCTATTAAACCCTTTGTAAGAGGCCTTAGACTGGGGCTTATCAGAAGAGATAACTTTTGTATCAGATAAATATAAGCTAGTATACTTTTCAAGGTGCAGAGCTGATTAAGACCCCAGTAGTATACTATTAATATCTGCAGGGACTGTTACAGTAAAAGAGAATATAATACACCCGTACTTACGCTAGCTAGGGATCCTTTTTAATAAAAAGCTCAGCTTTAAATATTATATTAGAGAAATAACCTTAAAAGTCTTGACAGTAGCAAATACTCTTCGCTCTCTCGGTAACACCGTACAAGGAGTGAACCCCCACCTGATTCGGCTGGCAATTAAGGCCTGCGTATTTTCTAAAGCTTACTACAGTACTGAAACTTAGTAACCAGGCTGCTCTCGCCCTTATCCAAGTAAAGAAACAGTCTCAAACCGGGTCTAAGGACATCTTAACAGAGTAATCAAGGTTATATTAGCTGGGGCTAGAGTAATTCTTCCAGTCTACCGCACAACCCTGATACCTGCACTCTACCGGGAGTCAGGGTTTTTACCAGCAGAGATTAAGCTAGATTATATAGCTATATCTGCCATAGCCTGTATACGCCGCCTTAACCCCTACCACCCGCTCCGCAGGAGGGCAGAAGAGATAATCCGCTTGGGCCTTAAGAAAAGCCGCTTCATACACAGGGTATGAGCCATATCTGAGTCAGAACAATTAAACCTACTGCAAAATACTCCTTGGCTCTGGTAAAAGATATGCGAAGCAGTCTAACAGCAGATCAGAGCCCCTGCAGCAGGTCAGACTAAGATATAAGCTGCTAGTAGGTTCTAAAACTTCTATACCTCTCTTCCTCAGACAAATATAAAAGGTCTCTACAGACAGCTCAAAGTTGGTAAACAGGATAGCAGGTACAGGTTTAGCTATATACTAATCTGGGAAGCTATACCAACAGTTCTCTACCGCCCTAGGTCCTAATAAAGAGGTCTTTAACGCAGAGATTAAAGCAGTACTAGCTGGAATCAAAGCAGCTTTAAAATTCACTACAGCTTATCTAAATACCAACCTCTGGATCTGTCTAGATAATTTAGAGGTAGCCACACGCCTCCTCTTACTTTTCCCAGGCTTATCTTAAGAGGCCTTTAGTACCTTTCAAGACCTTGTCTTATCCTGGTCAGATCGGGAATAATATTTATATACTGGAGGTGGCTCTGTACAGATCTGCTGGGTCCCTGGCTATATATAAATACCAGAGAATAAAGCAGCAGACCAAGCTGTAAAAAAAAGAGTAGGCATGCCCCCTCCTTCTGCCAGCAAACACTTATACGCTTTATTAAAATACTATATTAAGAATAATACTATATCTACTCTTCAGAAATACTGGCAGCTTAAAGCCCCGTAATTCTATCAGAATCTCTGGATTACTAACTTTTCTAGATATCCTGGAGAACTAAAACTCCCGAGATATCTTCTTATATAGGTTTTAGCTGCCCGTACAGGGCATAGAGATTTCGCAGCTTATTATAAATAATTTAATTATAAAGATGTACAACTTCTCTGCCGATGCGGTGTAAGAAAAATCCCAGTCTATTTTCTTTTCTGCTGTATTATAAAGAGATGTCTGCTTCTAGCTCCAGGCCCCTCATCCGAGATAATCCCTTTCTTATTAGGCACCCCGAAGAGCGCGGTAAAGCTGGCTGCTTGACTCGCTGAAACCCGCTTTTCCGAGGACATCTGCACCCGATTCCCCTTAACTTAACTAGAGTAAGGTATCCCCTCTTTCTTAAAAGAAAAAAAAAACACATGATAGTAGTAGTAGGTGAGGTCACGGAGCGCAGGAGGACCTCTGCAGCTGATATTTCCCCCCCTCCTCTATGTACAGCAGAGCTTTCTTTCTGACTGAAGCAGCTATTAAACGCACTAAAGTCCTTTATCTGTATATAGAACTAGAACCAACGGCTATTTTAGTAACGCCCAGGGCTTACCCGCTGGCGGCCTTTGCCCCAACAGGGGACGGTGGGACACATGCTTAGGAGGTGTCACACGGCCGTAAAATATAAACAAACAAACTAACTAACTAACCACCCGCGAAACGATCCCGCAGTAGGATAACACGCCGAGAACAATCAATCTCGGCCAGCGAGGTCTCTCTCCCGAAGAATCCGATGCCGAGTATCATACCTACTACGGCTCCGATAACTGATCATAGTCCCCTGAACCAGGAAGGCTGGCAGATCACTACAAGGGCCCGTTCGGTCTCACAGAAACGTACTAGGGCTAACCGATCATGATTAAGCCCCTTCACATCCTCTAATATAACACGAATCAATCTAAAGACAAGGTAATGGCACAGTTCCTCCGGGACCCTACGGTCCTGGAAACTGACCTTATCTTTGTACAAGAACCCTGGAAGAACCCTTATCAAGATATTACCCACCATCCTGCCAACAGCTCCCACCAGCTTCTATATCCGGATTCGACCGAGATAGGAAACGAGCGAGCCCACGTGTGCCTATATATATTACATTAAATCGATCCTAATACCTGGAAATATACAGCGCATTCGAAAGATATTCAGGAGCTCGATCTTACTGATACTGACGGCCAACAAGTACGTATCTTCAACATATATAATCGACATGATGAGATAAATAGCGTTACCCTCGACCTTATTACTTCTTTAACTATTTCTACCGGCCCTACTAACAGCTCTACTAACCCGCGTCTGCCTTTACTAGGCGACTTCAATCTTTACTACTCAGCATGGGGGGGGAGAATACTCTAAAAGAGATTCCTTGTCTGACCAGTTGCTGGAACTGACATACGAGGTGCCTGGACCTCTGGTTAGAGCCAGGCACTACCACGTAGGAACGCAACGGAAACAGAACTACTATCAACCTGGTCCTCAGCTCGCAGGATCTGACCCCTAGGCTCGTTGCCTGCGAGGTTAACAAGCGAGTTCACGCAGATTCGGACTACTATCCAATACGAACCCTTCTTAATATTAGTACTAAAACTACTGAGGCACAGCGATGAAGGAACTGGAAAGCCTACAGCGTCAAGGACTTGCAGGGCTTTATAAACCTTAATCTACAGAGTAAGGCCTTTCCCTTATAAACGAAACAACATATTGAGCTCGCCATAGTATACCTTACTGAGACGGTCAACCAAGGAATCGCTGCCTCCACCCCGTGGGCGAAACCCAGCAAGTGGGCGAACCCGTTATTTAATACAGAATGCCGCGAGATGGTCAAGATTACTCGGAAATTCCGGCGTGAATATATAGAATCAGTTATCACGAACAGCCCTACCAACCCTACTACAGGTCCCCGATGGGAGCGCTATACTAAAGTCAAGAACCGCAAAGAAAAGGTGCTGGCTAAGATACTGTACTAGGGCCACTGTTCCTGGATCTGTAAAGCCACCGAATCAGGCCTTTGAGGTATATAGAAAGCAGCTAAGTAGGCGAGGAGCAGAGAGGCCCGCGGGGGTCTTATACCAATATTAATTACAGATAGCAGGCTCGTAGAAACTGCAGGACAGAAAGTAGAGGCCTTCCGCAGAGCCTTCTTCTCAGAATTACCTCTGGCCGACCTCTCTGATATCCCTACAGCCCAGATACCCTCCCAGATTAATTTTCCGGATCTTACCGAGTATGAGGTGCTCTGCTGTATCAGGCGGGCGCCCCTTAATAAAGTACCAGGGCCAGATAGTATTCCTAACAAGGTCTGGCACTGGTTTAGTAAGGTTTCTTCCTTTCTTACTGTATTAACGCAGATATTTAACACATGCCTACGCCTTGGACACAACCCGGAATACTTTTAGCAATCGACTACTGTAGTACTGTGTAAAACAGCTCCCCGGGACTATTATCTTACTAAGGCCTACCGACCTATAGCGCTCCTGAATACCCTCAGAAAGATTCTGGAGGCCGTAGCTACTATACAAATTACTTAGGCCCTAGAAGAGTATAATCTTCTGCCCAGAAACTATTTAGGAGACTGCAGGGGCATCTCAGTTAATTACCTGATCCAGTTACTCCTTAATCAGATCTTTAAAAGCTGGGGCAAGGACCGGAAGGTCAGTATATTACTCCTAGACATAGCTGGCGCCTTCGACAACGTCTCATATACACAGCTCTTTCACAACCTGCGTATAATAGGGCTCGGATTCTTCGCCAGCTGGCTTGAGTCCTTCTTATTAAACCGATCTATAAGGCTGCAGCTCCCCGGATATCTCAGTAATTTTATTCCAACCCCTACCGGGATCCCCCAGGGGTCCCCTATATCGCCGATCTTATTCCTTTTATTCAACACCCCCCTTATTCACGCCCTATTAATTGACGGTATTAAGACCCTTCGAATTCAGCCACCCCTCCTAAAAGGAGGCAAGACGGTCTCCTACGGGTGGATTGATAATATTACTACCCTGGCCATCTCGAACAGTTATACAGTTAACCAGCGCCTTCTGGAGAGAGCCCTGGATAAGACTACAGTATAGTTAAAGCAGTATTCGTCCAAATTCGCTCCTGATAAGTTCGAACTTATCTATTTCAAGAACCCGCTTCGCCCTGACCCTGCGGTAGAACGATCCGTACCGCATGAATATAGTATATATATTGCGCTGTGGCAGGGGGAGGACCCGAAGGTCGATAACTGGGACCCCCCGTAGAACCCCCTGGCTACGATCAGCTGCCCATCAAGGACTATACAACCGGCTTTATCATCAAGCCAGTAGAACATGCCAAATACCTAGGAATCTGGCTCGATAGGACCCTTTCGTTTGATACCTACAGGGCTAAGGCTCTTGCTAAGGCGAACAGGACCTTAAAAGCCTTCCGCAGTATCTCAGGCTCGACCTGGGGGACCTCCCTACTGAGCATGCGCCGCATCTATCTGGCGGTAGTAGTCCCCCAGCTGCTCTACGGGGCGGCTGTATAGTATAGCCCTACAAGTCGGAGGGTCAGCTACAAGAAGCTTGAGAAGATGGTTAATAAATTCCAGAGGATTCAAACCCGTGCAGCTGTCCTTATCAGTAGTACATTTTATAATACAGCCTCGGCTGCGTTAGGGGTAGAGCTTTATCTTCCTCCTATATAAATACAGATGCAACAAACTATTCAGGAGACAGCAATTCGAATTCCAACCGGGCCAGTTATAGCCTGCCCCCGGGGACTGCGCTGGAAAAGATTAAAGAAAGTATTGAAGGCCTCTAGATACTCTCTGATAGAAGAAAGCAGGCCCGCTATATACATACGGCGACAGGCAGAAGAAATAGGAAACTAGACAGACTTATGTAATAGCTCCATAGGAGTTACCCCTGAGATGTATCATCGAGAGGGCAGAGGAAGCAATTCAGACCCACAATAGAATCTGTCGTGAGAACCGGCAGAAATATATCTAGTTTTAATTAATTCTATACTTTTGAATATTTTATTATTAGCCTCTAAATAGGAGCAGAGGCTGATATAGATAGTATATATATCTATATTTTTAGTATTATAGTTCGGCGGAAGACGTATAAAGAGGTAAGAGTCAGGATATTAGTTCAAGACAAGGATTAGAGTCCTTTATTTAGTATTAGTCTTCAGTAAGGCAAGATCTTTACTATTAGTGGTTTAAGTGATTATTGCGTATATTGACTGAGTGAGACCGGAGGGGGGATGTGATAGAGGGGGGGGAGGAGGGAGAGAAGCAGGGGCAGTGGAGGTTGCAGTCAAGGTCAAGGGGACTCCGCTGATATAGGCGTTGAAGTATTTTTTAGGCTATATCAGCTAGATTGTTGCTGAGCGCGTTTAGCGCGTTTTGCTAGTGAGGCTTTAAGCCTAACTGCCTCCGGTGTTTGTCAAGGAAGGCAGCGGGAGGGGTCCCTGATCCCGGGCAGGTGCCCGGAATGAAAAACTGAGCAAGAGTATTCGGGAAAGAGCTCTTATAGGTCTATTCTAAGCGTGGTGCTTAGAATCGAGGGAGGTTTTTTTTTCCAGGTACGTGCTCCGTGAGCAATCCGTGAGTGTCCCAGAGCGCACACAGATCGTTCACGTGCTGCCCTCATAAAAGCGGCGGCACCCCAATAGGGTACGCAAACAGGAATTGCAGCAAACCAGTTCACTTATACACTATTTGGCGGGACAAGTGGTGAACCTATACTTTCATGATATGCGCCTAGGGTGGTTGTTTTTCTAATTCAAATAAGATGGCGGAGAAAAGTAGAGTTGTGCTACATGTAACATATGGGCAGGCGAATGGTTCGCGGCATGCAGGTACCTACCTACCCCCTTCGATGGAACTATCTCTGGTGCTAAGAGTGCTACACCTAATGCATGTAGCACACCACGCCACAAAATCAGACAATACCGAGCCATGTTTGTAGCTCACAAAGCTAGCGATGGTCTATTCTCGGCGTAAGAAGTACCACCGCATCCATCCTATCTTAATTCCCAGCCCCCCTGAAACCGACCCCGAGACCAATCCCTCGCCCTGGTCAATATCCCATACTCAACCTCTATTTCGTACCATCCTCCCAAATCCCATTAGCCATCACCCCCGCCACCTCAGAGAACTGCTCCCCGTCCAGCCCGTGCGCCAGCACCACCCGGATGGCATACGGGGTCGCATTGACCGAGTCCAGCTGCAGCTTGCGCTCCTCGACGACCCGCATCATCCAGCCCAGCAGCTTCTCCACGCGAAAGGGTAGCTGTGCGCGGTGGATCCGGCCGGCCGAGGCCTCGTGGAGGTTCGTGATCACGATGTCGACGGCCGGGGGCCCGGCGTACTCGTGCCCGGTGGCGGCGCGGAGCTCGCCTGTCGCTGGGTCGTGGTATTTGCCGTCCACAATGGGGCGGTTACTTTCGGCGTGCCAGCCGGGGACGTGTAGCTCGTCCGGGTGTTCGCGTTGGAAGGTGGACATGGTGGGTGGGTGGGTGGAGAAAGGTCTTTTTTAATTGTTTGTATTGATGGATGGTGCTTGGAAGAAGATGGAATCGATGAAATTGATGGGACGGGTGATGAGAGAAGGAAGAAGACAGCAGGTGGCGGCCGAATATATTACTTCGCTGGAGTCATGTGATACCCTGCAGGGTTGCGATATTCATTGATTCCAGGGCACATCTCCTACTCCCGATCTGGGAAGGTATGTTACACGGGGAATATGAAGCAAAAGAGTGTGTTTGGTCCCAAATGCATCCTCCGCGCCAGGCCGCCTTTCATTCGCTGCATGTCCTCGCCGCTTCATTCCAGCTCTAGTCCGGATTATCCTACATGGGTCTCCATGTCAGCAAGTGGTCTGTCTCGTTATAGAGATGGGGGCGAAGAATGGATACCTTTCAGAACCATCATTTAGCTTTTCTGGCAGCCGCACTTCTTGCACTGGTCCTTGTAACCGGACTCGACCAGGTAGGTGCCGTACGAGTCGCACTTCGAATGCGGCGTCAGGCAGTGGGAATCAGGGTTCTGGCCGCCGGTGCAGTGGATCGTGTACGTGGCCCGCGCGGCCACCTCGATGGGGCTCGCCTCGGCGGCGGCAACGGGGGTTGCGGCCACGAGAGAGGCCAGCATGGCAGTGCCGAAGGCAAGATAAGTGAAGTGCATCTTGATGGTGTTTGGTTGATTGAAGTGGACAGATAATTGATAGCAGTGAATAGTAGTGAATAGTGGTCGATGCTGTTGAATCTGGATGTCGGAACTACAAACATCGGCGAGTCTCTCTGCCTTTTATGCCTTCCCTGGGAGGCCATATTGCCGGTCTGAGGCTGTAGAATCAGCTGCCTGCTCATGAAGAAGTAAGACCGCTGCGTGATTCGGATAGTCTGACAGGGATGCCATCCCTGTTCGCAATTCCTCTGCCCAGAGCAAACGAAGTAAGCCCCGCCGCAGAGGCATTCTAAGCCCAAAATTGCACTAACAGCGGGCTGTGACTGGTGTATGTGCATAGCAGCCCCCATCTCAGCCCTGTTCGTGGAACAGTGATACTCGTGATGAGGTTGTGGAACCGTGAGACTTGGGATAAGCTTGTGTCACCTGGGCCTTCAGGCCTCCAGGCCAGAATCCGAATAGCGGGGTACCTTTTTTCATTTCCGTCGATCATTAACTGGGATCAATAAAGGTGCGCAACTAGGGCCGTAGATTGGTGGAAACATCCCCGCCTTCTGACGGCGCAGGCGGCCCCTTGGTATGCAGGGCAAATCTCACGTCAGAATCTGACATACTCCTCGCTTCTCCACATTCTTCGGCGACAGGTCCGCTGCCAGCCCGCGCGACATGTAGGCCCGACTCCGCGAGGGGTATGTACAGTGCCAGCTCGGCTTTGAAGGCGGCGGACAGCTTGTCTTTGCTCTGGCTCTGGCTCTGATCTGGGGGAGGCACGTAAGACGTGCCATCGCCCGGAGAGGCAAGGGGGTCGTATCCGTCTATGTGAGTAAGATGGTCAGGTATGTGTGCTGACATGAGATGATAGCAAGCGGGCAGGGAGGGGGGAATCCCGCAATACAGACACCGAAATGACCGAACAAGTCCTGGCTGAGATCAACGTCGGCGGTCATCGACGGCAGCACATTCTTGGAGATGCGCATCACATCCAGACTCACAGCCTTGTCGCTCGTGGGCCCGACGTGCGGGATCTGGTCGAGACATTCCACCCCATCCGTGCCCGGATTGAGCACATCGTACAGCAGCGTCACCGCAGGCCGATGCGGTAGATGCAGGGCACCCAGTGACGGCCAAGTGCGAGTCGAGGAGCGCAAGTGGTAGGCGATCGGCGTGAAACTCATCACCAAGCCCTCGGCACTGGTATTTCTAGATGAGGTGCGGTGGCCTTCATCTCCCAACCCAACAGAAGGACTCAAGTGTGACTGGGTCACTGCAACAGTCCACGGCCGGCCTGGATAGCCAAGTCTCCACTTATTATTGTGGCCTCCCCGCAGAGGATTGCCGTCCAGGAGGCGGTACCCATTGTGTGCGCTACCCACAAGCCCGCCGCTTTTTTGCGTGCGGAGGCCTTGACGACCGTGTGTGGCTCAACGAGCATGAGAACTTTAGCCAGCTGGTCGAGGTCCTCATCTTCGAGAGCTTTGTTGCCTACAGTTCGACCATCCCCAGCGTGGCCGCAACCCTTGGGTCCCGGGGCTGTTTTCTACGGGCCGTTTTCGCTATTTGCCCTGTTCGGGCTCGAGGCAATCTCACCGATGGCCGGCTACGCCATGCGGCTGTCCTGGGTGATGCTGTTCATGTTTTCCTGTGCTGTCAACCCGCACAGCGCCCGGGATGGCTTCTACCGCCCCTGGTGGGCCCGATCCACCTACTGAGTTGCCCTAGGCGACTGCGTATGCCGTGCAATGCCAGCAATCTCAACGTCTTCGACCCGGCGGTTGCACCTGTGGCCAGCACCGGACCGCGTATCCGACGATGATGGCTGTTTCGTATCCCCAGAACTGACGCTCTGGCGAGGAAACCAGATGAGCGTTGATATACATGCAGCCATTGTCGACATCAAACACAACTTCACATGGTGGTATTCCCGATATTACTTTGCTGCCTAGCATGACGCGGCGATAAGCGGTCATCACGGGGATAGGCCGGAGATACGGCCCGTTAAGCCCGGTCCTCATCCAGAACGAACCATTGATTTCAAGTCGACGCCTCTATTCAAGCGAAGTGCCAGTGCCGAGTCCTCACACTATTTCTCCTCCTAGATCGTGGCTGGGATAGGTGATGCGTGCGCAGTACAGGAACAGAAACAATAGCAAAGCGCAGCCCTCACAATGCACCCGCACCCGCACCTGCCTGACGAAGGCGTCCCGAGATCAACCGAAACTCAGCCGAATCCACCAAGCGAGACGACAAGACCCTGGATGGACCCTGAACTAGTCGCCCCACCCGTCCCATTCTACCCGTTGCAGACTGCAACGTAACCGGCCCGACCCGCTTCTTCCAGCATTGACATCGCGTCCGCGGACACGAGCCCTTCAGCCGTGCCAGTCTTGGGGGTAGATGCGCCATTGATGGCCTTGCCAGAGTCGAAGCGGGCCCTCCTGCAGCGATATGTAGCGACCTTCCACCGCAGTTACGTTCTCGGGGGCCCTGCCGCTGGCCCTCCGCCCCACGGCCCTGCAGCGATCGCACATCCACCACACCTGGATCGACTTCTTCCCGTGCCCGCGGATGTGCGACAGTCTCATCCGGGCCGGGAACGAGTGGGACGACGAGGAGCTCTGTGTCGATATCATGGGGTTTTGGGATAGCTCGTCTACGGATGCCCAGGGGTTGATCATCTGGGGGGAACCGTCGGATCCGGCCAACTGGGAGGTGTCCGAGGGGTTTACCCGCAAATGGGGCTGGGTCATCGAGGGCTGCGAGTCGGCGATGCGCGCGACGAATCGCTGGCGTGCCTTGCGGGGGGGGAGGAAGGCCGCTGTTCCGGATGGGGTAATCCGATGTGGATATGTGATGTAAGATGACTTATAAAATTCCCCTGAATTGAGCTTTGTATAGATCCCGTATCACAATGAATATATCCCAACACAATCGCAAATTCCCATTACACCATGTCGTGACTAGTTACCTCCAACTCCCCCCGATAATCCTGTAACGTCACCCCTCCACCGCCTGGTACTCCACCCACGTCTGCATCTTCGCCCGCACATGCTCCCCGTACACCACCGCCTCCCCCGTCCCATCCACCGACGAAACGAGACACTTCTCCCCGGGCTCAAAGAAAAAGGGCACGCTGATCCGACCAAGCGGAGCCCGAGTGGCTGGCGGAGCCCGCACCCGATGCATGGTGGCCACGAACCGTGCCCCCGAGACCTTGGCCATCAGGTCGCCGATGTTCACGACGAGGGACCCGGGGATGTACGGGGCGGGGATCCACTGTCCGGGCGAGTCGCGCACCTCCAGCCCGCCGGTGGGGTCCTGGTGCAGGAGCGTTAGGATGCCGCTGTCGGTGTGCGGCGTGCAGCTGAGCTTCACTTCGGGGGTGTCTGTGGGAGCCGAGTCTGGGCTGGGATCCGCGGGGTTTACGACCGGGTAGTGCAGGAGACGCAGCGTGCTCAGGGAGTCGACCAGGTAGGCGTCGAAGAAGTCGGCTGGTTGTCCGAGGGCGACGGCCGGGAGCGAGAGGAGCTGCGCGGCCAAGGTCTGCAGCTCGGTGTATAGCTGCTCCAGGCGCGGGCGAGGCGGGAACCCTTGTTCGGGCCAGACGTTGGGCTCGGAGAGATCGATCGTGGATGATGTGGAGGGGGCGGGGAGGATGGTCGGGGGCCCAATCTCGAAGCCCTCCTTCAGGTTGTCGGAGCCTTGGTCGGGTTGCGTGGGGAAGTATCTGTGGTTGGTTGTGAGCGGTCTGTTGGCTGTGTGTTTGGGGCGGGGATGGCGGACCCTCGGTAGACGTTGGGGTTGGTGGTCTGGAAGGACCGCTTGGCGAGGGTCATTTTGGCTGGCAGCGGGAGGACGAAGAACTCGCGCGCCAGGTGAAAGACCTCATCGTGGGAGAAGCTCAGCGGGGGGTTGGTCAGATAGGCGAAGCCGGTGGTGGTGAAGACCTGGGCCAGGTGCTGGCTCAGCTCGGGCAGTTGCTGCGGCGCGTGATGGCGGAGGGCCGCGACGTCGATGATGGGGAGGGAGGCAAAGGTGGTGGCCATGGTGGTCCTGGTCCATCCGGGTCGGAATCTGGGGAAGGGCCATGCTCCGACACTGTGGGGGGGGGAGGTTAAGTAGCACGAGTCCACGAGAACACGACATGCGGAGTGGGGTGGCAGCGGGGACTGCGATGAGGGCTCCCCAACCACGGGTCGACGTTGTGCTGCACGAGGAAGATCCAATGACGAAAGGGGAGGAGGCATCGCACACGACCACCAGAGCCCGGATGCAAGGAGTATAGCAAGCACATCGAGCAGCGGGGGGGCAGTTCTGAGACTGGGGTTGATCGCATTCTAGTGGAGTTGCCATCGCCAGATCCTAATATTCGTAGAAAACGAGGGATCATCTGGGTTAGATGTGGCCGGGGGGGGGTTGTGATCATGGGTAAGACGAAGTTGGGACCGAACCCCGCATAATCCGCTCGATTGGCCCAGTGGTTAAGGCCTCCGCTTTACATAATCAAGCATTGCCTGTTCCGGCAGAGTTGTGCGTTGTGAGCGCGGAAAATCCTCGGTTCGATCCCGAGATTGAGCATATGACCGGTGTGCAGTCACTGTAAGATTTTTTTGCTATTTATTCTCTGCCAGATAGATGGGCTTGCATCTTGCACCGACCGGTGTTTGCTTGTTCGTTTTCCTTCCAAGAACTCCACATAATCCGCAGGGTCGCGGGGTACCCAGCCACGGGCGGGTGGGTGCCTACAACACTGTGTCACTTTTATTAACACGAGTACACAGGTCATGTGCGCCTTGGAAAAAAGCGGACGCACCCTTGCCGGTCTTGGCAGTCACCAAGGCGCACCTAATCTTTTAAATACTGTTACCTTCCCCCTGAAATTCATTTTCAATTTCCTTCCCTAAAA
>KZ825868.1:102621-164450 GCA_003184645.1 Aspergillus ellipticus CBS 707.79 | reverse complement strand
GTTGCGGAGCCTGTTGCAGAGCCTGTTGAGCCCGTTGCTGAGCCCATTGCTGAGCCCATTGTTGAGCCCGCTGTCGATCCTATCACTGAGCCCGTCGCGGAACCTGTTGCTGAGCCTGTTGCAGAGTCTCCTATTGAGCCTGTTGCAGAGTCTGCCACTGGGCCTGCTGTGGAGTCTACTATCGAACAAGTTGCTGAGCCTGCTGCGGAGCCTGCCACTGAACTTGCTGCGGAGTCTGCTGCCGAACCTGAGGCTCAGTCTGATACGCAACCCAAAGCCGAACCTGCTGTAGAGTCTGCTGCGGAGCTTACTGCTGAGCCTATGGCTTGGGCTGATGCTCACGCTAAAGCTGAACCTCAAATTGAGGTCCAGACTGACGCTCAGACTGATGCTGAACCTGCAGCTCAAGCCGAGGCCCCAACCAAAGCACAAATTGAGGAATAGTGTGTATGTTAGCTTCTGTATGCGTATGTGAGGAATATGTAGTATGGATAGATGTGTATTGTGGGCGGGTCCTACGACGAAAGCCGAATTTATGTACCGAATCTGCCATGGGTGATCTGATTTCAGGGCGCTGAGGATTTAAGAGTATTCTGCAGTCTTTCTTAGAACTATGCGGGTGGCTGGAGTTGTGTTTGATTTCCTGCATGTAGATCGATAACGTTAATGGTGCTGATAATATCGGTAGATCTCTACTTCCGGCTTGATCAGTACTATAGACCTACTATATAATTTGACATTTCTCCGAACATGAGATTAAATCCTGATCATGAAGATCGTAGGATAAGAATAAGACTACTCTAGAGGTGGATATGTAAAAGAAATTGTTGAGAGCCTTGCCTTATTCTGAAACATAATTTATGCTCGAAAATAATCCAGAGCTTCGTTCTGCTTGCCTGAGACCGGTAATCGGCAACCTTGTACCTGCCTCCAGCATGAGTGCTGGGGGCGGCTAGCCCCCTAGAGTATATATTACTTTCTCGGCTCCGCCCGTTGAAAGAATCCGATTTATGTTAAAGATATCGATCAGCTCCACTGTGTCTTATTGTTGGTGAGAAAAATAAATATGTTGACAAAGATACACACTCCGCAGAATATTAACATAGAAACAATGCATCCCATAAGCGTGGATTTCCTGGATCAAGCTGGTCGGATGTTATGATTCCACATGGTTACATGTGTGATCCTGGCTGACTTGGAGCAATGAGTATACCCAATTGGGGGGGTGTCTGGGTACCTTTTTGGTCGAGTTGGGTTGCTTCATCACACCATGTCCTGCAAATTTGACAATCTATAACCCCATCCACTAGCCCTTAGACTTTCGTCCAGCTTGTCGTTGGCGTTCGAGTAGTGGTGGAAGAAGACATAATAACACATCGTCTCTGTCTCCTAGCCCTCCGAGTGCCAGTCGGTTTGCTAGCGTTCCGACCGCTTTTTTATTTTCCTCCTTGTTTTCTAGAATCTTTTTACTAGTCTTCTGGTTGCTCTGGCTGTTCTGGTCATTCTGGTCATTCTGGTCATTCTGGTCATTCTGGCCATTCTGGTCGCTCTGGTCATTCTGGTCATTCTGGTCATTCTGGGTGTTCTGGGCGTTCTGGTCATTCTGACAGTTCTTTCTGTTCCGTCTGTTTTTTCCGTTCCGCCCTGTCAGCCGTCAGTATATTCCATTCCCATTCAGTTATTATATTGCTCACTGTGGGTGTTGAATGGCGCACAATCATTTCCCAGACGCTTTACATGCTCAAACATAAAGACAGAGAAAATATGTTGTGCGTACAGCTTATCTACCCCGGTGTTTGAAAGCACGGCCGCTTCGTACTCAGATACATGTTTCTTGTCGAATCTGTCCGGTTGAGTGGTTACGACAAACTCAACTACCCCAAAAGAGTAGGATCCGTCATTGAGCTGGATCGACTCGCGCCCGCCTTCATTGATTTCACTCGGTGGGCCTAGATTGAGCTTGTCGCTAAACCCAACAACTCGGTTTCGTTTGACTGCCGAAGCAGGGAATGCTTTCATATACTCCTTTTCTCTTTCTTCACCAAGCGTCGGGACGCGGCTGACGAAACGGAGTAGGGGGAAGTCACGCAGCTCCTTGGCATCCGAAAAGTAGTTTGAATTATCCAATTTGCTTTTCGCGTCGTCGCCATGCTTGTGGTTTACCATGTTCTCGAAATCATTGAGAAGACGAACATTCTTTACCGTTTGTTTAACAGACCAGGGGTTCGTGTCATTGAATCTGAAAGGGGCCTCCTTTTCATAGAACAGCCAGAGAGATAACACGGATTCGATGGCCTTTTCATCTAGCTTCCAGCCACTAGCTTGTTTCTGAATGGAAAATTCAAGGTGCTCAATACGATTGCTTGGACCCAGATCTGCGGGAAGATACCACTTTATAGGCTTGTTATCGCCCCTTTTCATTGGCCATGTTTTTATGATCAGGTCGATTGCGTAGGCGAGAGATTTGGCGGCTTCAGTTGCCGGGCTATTCCAGCCACAGTCAGTGGTCAATTCGGATCGGAAATGGATGAGTTTTCTGGACCAGCTCATCCTTTAGCTCCTTGAAGATGATATAGGAGGAGAATCGCGGGCTATCATCGTCCTTGCCCCTTTGGACCCAGATGATGAGTCGGGGGTCTTCACAGTCGGAACGTGGTTTCCACACAATCCTCTTGGTCACATAGCCAATTGCAGCCGAGCAAACAAATAGGCCAAATGTCAACAGGCCAGTCCCCACAATTGACAAGACGAAAGCGTACGAGAGGACCTTAAATCGGGGTTTAAAATAGTCCAGAAACCGCAGGAGAACCACCACCACAATGAAGATTGACTGCAGCATAACCGTGATGGCGGCTGCGAGATACACCTGAGGCCCCTGGTGGCGACTCCGAAGGTTCAACGACAGGTTGGGAGGGTATTTTGATACGTGCTCGACGTCGGCCGTATCTCTCTCTTTTTCATCTAGAGCATGCTTAGTAATATGTTGTCTGATAAAGGGCCCGAAAAAAGCCATACTTGAAGATTGCAAGCGCTGCGTTTTCGCATCTGCCGGTCTCCACAATCGGCTCCCAAGCAGCATAAATTCCTGAATGTCTGCCTTTCCAATGATCCGTACGACATCAGTTCCGTCCCACAATTCGCAGACCGCAGACGACGTCGAAGACATGAGATCCTTTTCAATCAAAGCTTCATCTTCCGGACCCTTTCCGATTTTGTTCTTCAAAGACCGTGACCCGAGGACTCGGATGGCGGCAACAATAACCCACCCAACCCCCAAAGGGCCCACGGAGAATAGGATCCAATCGGGAATATTGATTGACTGGCGGAGAAAATCATTTGTGAGGTCCTGTCCAAATAGACCCAGCAAACTAAGAGATCAGGGTCAGTTTGCATATCAGTCACCAGGTACAATGCATTGTGTGGTCATACGGCAGGATCTGTGATATTGCTGTGAATGAGACATTATCTGTCGTGGAGGTATTTGAATTTCCCGTCACAGCTTTGGCATTGGAGAGCAAAACCAGGGTTATCGTGATCAAAGTCTTATTCATGTTTGAAATGGGCGGCGATCTTTGAGATCGACTGGCAGATAGGCTAAGAAAGTATGACTAGGGTCATTCAACAGAAGGTGCATCTTTGCTTGGGTACTTCTCCATTGACTGTGGACAGGAAGATCTATAACTAGCTGGGCCATCATACTATACTTTTCCACTTGATGATGGAGATCCCAAAAGTGACCTAGGACGAGGTTTGTAAAACGAGGTCAGTGGGGCATTTCAAATCATGGGATCAATGCAGACGTCTCCTCTTACATCACTTTTACATCTTCAGAGGGTACTAGCTAACATCCATCGTGTCTGTAGTTGAGGGTTATGGATCTATTAAGCTCGAGAAGTCCCAGTATCCCCGACAAGCTTCACCACGATACGAACCCCAAACAGCGGTAGCTACTAGGTGAGGCAAATTATTGTCAATTCTCCTCCTCCTCCTCCTCCTCTTCATCATCATGGACTGTGATTTCATTCGCTACGTGAGGTCTAGACTAACTACCCCGCCTATACTGCTCAAGCCATGGAATCATACCAATAAGCCGTGCTGGTGCCAACCAGCTTCCATTTGCATAATATCCGTCTGGGTACGAATCAGTACATGTTTGAAAACATTCTATGCAGTAGAACGTAAAGTATAGCTTACAAAAAAGGCGATTCCATGCAATTTTCGGAAACATAAGAGGGCGATGATAGATCACCCGGAACAGGACTATACAGCACAAAACACTTGTTTCTGAGACATATACTGGGTAGAATTGAATACGGCATTGAAGTCCCAAAGGGGGATCTGGTTGTCCTCCCATCGTGTCTCCCTTTGCCATTCAGTCAACCTAGCAGCTTGAAATATGGCGAGTATGGCAGCATCGCAACGATACGAGCCTGGGAAGTCTAAACCAGACGGAGATTCAATCCAATACACTTTCTGGAACTATAAACCTTGCTGCAAGGCTCCCCGCAACGATATTTCCGCAATCGGAGCTAGGTGGTGATGATACCATGGAATGTATCTAGGTAGTGACACCTTGCGGATAGGGCCCGGTGAATGAAGAAAACTACTTTCGTCAGGAGACCCACATACCGTGGATGGATACATAACCCCTCTCTCATTCATCCTATCGGTATGTTTCAATTTGAGTGAGGTTCATTTGACTTTGCCCTCGGATGAGCCGTTCGGGTGTTCCTTGGGCCAAGACTGTCAAACACGATGCCATGTCGGCTGATTTGTCCGACAGTGCGGCTAAGCTTTCCAAGCCTTCCAAGCCTTCCAAGCCCGGATCGCCGATGGTGCGGGTTGGGTCCCAGATTGTGCCCTCATCGGTCAAAATTAAAGGCGAGGAACAATATCAGGAAGATTTTCTGCACCTTACTGCAATGCCATTTATGCATGTGGAATTAAAATAGTAAGGTTGTGAGTCTTTGCTGGCAGAGACACAGTGGATGCAGTGGAAGCTACCTATGCTATCTGCGAAGAAGACAAAACCATGGAAATAGCTGCCTTGGATTGCAGGCTTCCAGTCACCGTAGGTCCAGGGGTCATGTGATTGCCGGCGACAGAGGAACATCGAACAACATCTCTTTTCTTCATCTTTCCATCTCGTCTTCTGCCTGTGCCTAGTTGAAATCAGAAAATCTCATCTGATGAGAGCTGCTGTGGCCTCGCTAGTTACCTGGTTCTGCCCCTTCAATTACTGGAATTGCATGCTGAGACTCTTAATCGTTCAAGGTACTGCAGACGGGTGGGACCAAAACCTTCCAGCATGCTGTGACTATCATATCCATATGTTCATATATCCATATGGGACAGATAATGCTGAAGTTCTTCCTCGACGGCCGATTAAATGCGAGGGCCTCATCCAACATTTAGCCCCACCCTCGAAAGAGTCCAATTGGTCACCACACAATTTATATCAATGACACCAACTCCACTTTATCGACAAGAAAGAGAACGACTGTCAACCAAGCCACATCAAACACGACCATACGACCAAGAACATGCACGGATAGATGCGATGACGTGACATAGTCCATTCCAATTCTTCTGCGCCTCGTTCAGAAAAATACTCCAAGTCCCTAGACTCGATCCTGGAAGCAGTGGTGCTTATCTTGATCACATGTCCGTGCGTCTATGGTGCAATTACCATTGGTCGCTGAAATCGATCCTTACACACCAGTCCCCAAAGGATCCAGGCCACGGGAAGATGGCAAGGCTGGGAATAATGAATTTGGACTGGAGCTAGCGCTGCAAGGCTAGGCATACCTTCACAGCCTTGTCGCTCCGCCAGATGGGGGGTTTTAAAGCCCCCCCGACGGCCTAAATAAAACCCTTTCCTGATGTTCATCTTTCTTTAATCTACCCTTACTACATGATATGATGACATCCAGATTGTCGGGCTCTGAGCCGCAGGAGGATAGGCCCGAGCACTCGTTGTTATCCGGGGCCTCTTTAGGTGCAGTCACCGCGAGAGAGGGGGGTCACAACAATGCTCCCAGTCCACTTCTCAACCCTACTAATCCTGAGGGGGATAATGAAGAGCATCAAATCTCAGAAGATAGCGGCGAAAAACAGTCCATCAGGAGGCCCCGTTCTATCTGGTTTGCCTGGGAGTTCGGGGGAGTGGTGCTGTCGGCGGCCATCCTCGTTGCGATGATGGTCATTCTCGGTGTCTACGACCAGCAACCGCAACCCACCTGGCAAAAGGTCTCGCTCAACTCTGTTATCTCCTGGCTCAGTACTCTCTCCAAAGCCTCCCTTCTGTTTGCCGTGGGTGAAATGCTGGGACAACTAAAGTGGGTGTGGTTCGCGCAAAAGGAACGGCCCATGCTGGACCTGCGTGCCTTCGACTCCGCCAGCCGTGGCGCCTGGGGGAGCCTTGGGCTGTGCTGGACCCTGCGTGTCCGGCACTTTGCCATCCTGGGAGCCCTGGCGATGGTTCTCGCCTTGGCCTTTGATCCTTTCTCCCAAAACCTGATTCACACTTTCCCCAAGATGGTTGTGGATCCATCGGAGACCGCGCAGATAGGGAACGTGACGGTCTACGAGACCTATGGACCGTCTATGATGGGCGGTGGTGAGTGAATAACACGCTCCTTGCTATTCCAGACAGCCACGGTTCCCATTGTACTAACCAGCCTGGTTTGACCATAGTCAATTATGTCGACCCGGTGTTCAAGGCCAACGTGTACAACTCGCTCCTCAATAGCGATCAGACCCGGCCGTGGGCTATCCCGCAGTATTTTTGCACGTCGAGTAACTGTACCTGGAATCCAGTAGCCTCTCTAGAGGCCCGTTCCCTTTGCACCAACGTCACTAGCTATCTTACAACCTCATGCGATCCCTTCCCCAGCAACTCATCCTACCATGGAGTTGATAACTGCACCGTCTCTCTGCCGAAGAGCGGCACGTCGGCGTGGTATATCCCGGGCTGGCCTGTCCTAACTCCGTTCACCATCGCCGCAGTCAACGATGCATTGGTATACACTAATGGCACCATGTATGCCATTCAATACATCGCCCCTCGGACCGACCTCCTGATAGTCCAGCAAGGAGTCGTCGACAACACCACCCAATGGGAAGCCACCGAGTGCATCATCGAGCCCATCGTCCGTAGCTTTCGCGCCACAGTCCAACAGAACACATACAGCGACATAACCCTTGCCGAGTGGACCAATCGAACCCTAAACACATCCGCCTATGTACCAGGGTGGCAACTCAATCCCCCATGGGGCCCCGATCTCGGCGTAACACAATCTAACACTACAAACTCCACAGCATTCGTTCTAAGTTCGCCATCCGACTCCGCCATTCTCTTTTTCTTTGACGCTATATTCTCCGGACAGGCGCTCCGCAGTATGACGGAGCTCGAGTTTGCTCCTCTCGGCGATGCTGATTTTGGGGTTCTAGCTCTCTATGCGGTGTCTGACGTTCTCCAAGCATTGGGAATGGGAAATATTACCGGCTGCAACAACATACTCGCCGATCGCCTGACCTGCGTCATGAATAATGTCGCCGCCGCAATGACAAAAACATTCCGTGATTCCGCCTATATCGCGGATGCAGCGACTGCCGCTATGGCGTCGGGAGACAGCATGACCAGTGTCACGTACATTACGGTGCATTGGCAGTGGATTGCCCTTCCGCTATTTGTTTGGTTGCTGGGGGCGGTGCTGGTCATCGGGACACTGTGGAAAACTCGTCGAGCGAGAGTGCCGGCTTGGAAGAATGATCTGATGCCGTTGCTGTATCTGTATCAGGACGAGGATGTGCGGGAGTCGGAGAGGATAGCGCTGCATGAGGAGTCAGGGCAAGGGAATAGGACTGTGATGGCGAGGCTGCATGAGGAAGACGGGAGGGCGTTTCTTGGTCGGTAGGTTTGGTATGTCTCAAGTCCTGGGATATGAACGTCATAAAAGAGGGGACAGTCTACCTATGAAATAATGAGCAATTTATGGGTAATGAGGACTTTGAATAAACCAGGAATAAGATAAATTGAACAACGAACGGCCTATCACCAACAGCCGTTACCTCGATCTAGACCTCCACAAGTTGGGTTTACTTACACTCTACGAAGTAAGAATATGACTCTGCCTTATTCTACGATTTTCAGATAATCAACTACGAAAGCATAAAGGTTTTCACTCATATATGTACCCCACAGCTGATACTTTGACAATATATTCCAGACATCATTCAAAAAATGGCACAAGAGAATAGCATTCTGCCCGACTACACAAACAAACGAAAGTTGGTTGCTCTATTGAACCCGAGCATGATCCTAGTCCCCGGTAAAATAGCCAATCCAAGAAAGTAACATTCCCCGAAGCCATAGAAACAAATACAAAGATAGTTACTCTATTGAACCCGAGCCGGATCTCGACAGCTGCCATTCCCCCAGTTGCACTGGTCGAGGAAGAGACCTGAATCAAACTCAGTCAGCCAAATGATCCTCATAACAGAAGACAGAAGATGAAAAGATAAGTATATATCTCTTACCAACACAGAACATTTCAAACGTCCCTAGCGTAGCGCATCCAGGTTACCACTTAGCATTCTGCATCCAGACCCCTCGCAGGTAGGTAGTTCTTACCAGCATTCTTCAACGCGCGCACGTTCTCAACATCCACAACATCCTTATCCCGCTGCGCAAGCCTCGCACAGCGATCAAATCCATACGCACTCACTCCGTCATACTGCACATCAACTTCAAAAAAAATCATGTTAGCACTCCCCATCCATCCTCACATGAAACATCCCACTATCCTATCTCCCCAAAAAACACCTTCATATGGCTGATCTCAAGCAAAAAACGTACTCTCGGGAGCGAAATGCATCACAACCTCCAGCTCCAGCAGCTCCGACCGGGTCAGGGCCTTCCACTCCGCGATCGGCATGGCCCAGTCGTCCCAGCTCGGGGGGCAAATGGTCAGGATGTTTTTGGGGGTTGTGGGAAGGGCGTTGGTGACGAAGGCGATGGTGGAGGCGAGTGCGCCGGTTCGGGGGTCGTACTTCGGGGCGCAGATTTCTTGGTCGCGGAATTTGATACCCATGGCGTGCGGGTCGGGGAGGTGGTAGTAGTCTGGTTTATATAAGTATGTGGTTGGGGTGAGAGAGAGAGAGAGAGAGAGAGAGAGAGAAGGGGGGGGGGGGGGAGGGAAGTACATTGCACTCATAGACTTGAGACCCACGCTCATCGACCGAAGTTCGAATGTCAGTTAACGCCCATTTCTTGTCGTCGCAGTAGACGTCAATGTGGAAGGTATTGTTGGACAGTAACCCAGAGGTGAACTTGTTTATGAACTCTATCAATATTCGAACCGCGTCAGTCAGTCACCATATCATACCATGCCATATCACAGCAGCACCCCTGACAGCAAGTCATCCATATAAATGACTTTGATAAGAATACATACATACCCCGTAAAACCCCAACCCTGCCCCTTGCCCGCTCCACAGCCGCGGGATCAGAACTATCAAACGCCCCATACAGCGCCTTAAACAAATCCAACTTGGCCTTCTCGTCCGCCGTCAACGCGGTCCGCTCCTTGTGCAGACTATTTTCGATGATTGGGATCGCACGCTGCGCTGTTGTCATCTAACCCCGGACCGGAATGTATTAGTATCAATATATCTCATGTATATGTGTATGTATACCCCCCCCTCCAAAAAAGAAAAAAGAAGAAGAAAAAGAAGAACTTACAACCCCGCCCAACTCCGCCAACACCCCCGCAATACGACCCTCTTTCCCCCCGCACGAATGCTCATCGAGATAGATGTGCCCGTGCACGGTACTGTTACTAATATTGATATTGTCTGCGGTGATCAGTCTATGCATGGCATGGGCGTATGTGTATAGCTCTTCGTCTTCGCGATGCTGGAAGAACCGTTTACTGAGGTTAAGGAGGGAGAGGAATGCGAATGCGAGGGCGAGGACACGGATGGGGTTCTTGGTGATCAGGATGGGGGGTCGGCGCAGGGGGTTCGGCGGTTCATTTTGGCGGGTCTTTCTTGGGGATGGGTTAGTAGGATAAATTGGTGGGATGCAGGATGGGTTAGTGGGGTAAATTGGTGAAATGCAGGATAGGTTGCTGAAAAGTGTATACATCATCTTTTAGATAGAGCTGGGATGGGGGTCTTTTATATGGAGATATTTTGTAACTGGGAATTCGCCCTAGGGTAGAGTCTACATGGAAATATCCTATATTTATGATAACTAACACCGTAGCTTATATATATAAATCCCAGACTTAAGCTGCTCACGGTGGAAATGACCTTAAAGGATGTTGCCTCGGGGAAATACCTGAGTCCCTGCTCTGTCAATTATAGTCAGTAACTGGAAAGTCTATAAGCTGTGAATGAATATGTAATATATTAACTCTAATCTATACTTCTTGTTAGGAATCCGAAGGATAAATATAATAAGAATGGCTTAGTACGGTCCCTGAAGTAGAGGAACTCCAAGGGATGAATATCTTCTGGGATACTTTCTCAAAGTCTGGATTTGAAACCCTATTAGTTAAATTGGGATAATGGGCCTTGTTTGGGGTATGGTTTATTGAGGGTGGGGTGGCTGGATCATGGTATTGTACGTTACTAGGTACTTATCTCAATGGCTTTGTCCTGCCTTTGTACTTTTTATAGTAATAGTTTATGCAGTAATGAAGTTATTTGTATTCAGAGATTCTGCATGTATATACGAAATATGGAGGTTCTAGCTACTGAGCCTGCTTTTATATATATGGCTTCTTTATTATATCGTCTCTTTATTATAAAGTCTGTTAATATATGACTATCCTGCCAATACTTTTATCTCACAAGATAATTCCTATAGATAACAAACAACAGGGGCAATGGTAAGGGCGTGAAAGAGATAGTGCTATTACTGTAATTAATAGGGTATATACCACCACCTTTGGGGTATCTCCTGCGTGGCATGACAAGTATATTCTCTAGAATATACTTACTTAAATATTGCTGTCGACAGTACCTCTATTCAGCTGTTTGGTAATAGGATGGACTCTCTATCATACTTGCTTATTATATAGCGAATTAAAGACTTCGAACGTCATAAATGTCACTATATCTCCGCTCCATTATCTCTAAAACACACCCAGCAATTTCAACCTCAACCCCCCTACACAACAAACACCCTAAAACCCCTCATTCGCCAACGCCACCTGCCCCGGCTTATTCCCCGAAGCCAACAACCCCTCCATATACTTCGTCAACGTATCATCCAGCACGCCGCCCACCAGATACTTCGAAAGCAGATGTCCGGCCATCTGGCCCTGCGAGATGAATCCGCACCGGACGACATCCTCGAGCAGTTCCGTAGTGGTGTGTTCCTTCACACCGCGCTTGATGCGTCCTACCAAATATATCCCAAATCTATTAGCAGAAGCAAGTACCTGGGTGATGGAGGACATGTAACATACGCCGCAAAGCCCGGTGATAGGGCTTGCTGATCTCGATCTCCCATTCCCGGACGGAAGATATGGGGTACGTGCTTTTCAGGCCGACTTCGTGGCCCCAGCTGATTACTTTGTAGGAGGTGGTGTTTTCGAAGCTGAGACGGGGGGGTTCGTTGGGCTTGGGGTCGGTGTCTGGGGTGGGTGTTAGGGCTAGGTTGGCTAGGTTAGGTGAGGCGGGACGTACCATCGGGTTGGGAACCGTCTTCGGCACTGGGCGAGACTTCGGTCTCGGTTATGGAGATGTCGCCCTTCTTGTGCTCTTGTGTAGCCGGGGATGGGAGTAAGGGCTGGAGGCCTGCTGCGGAGCGAGCTTCATTGGTCTCTTTCAGGAGCTTCGCGATGTCGTAGCGCTCCTCTGCGGGGTCGGTTGTCAGTTTAGGACTGGTTGTTTTGAGGGTATTTCCCTTACTGTAGACAATGATTCCCTTTTCGAATCGCGCACTGGCGGAGTAAGAGAAGAGGAAGAATACATCCACGAAACCGATCAGGCGGATCTTCCCTGGCCATTGTTCGCCGTTGATTTTGATTTCCCAGGGGTGGATATCACTGAGATTAATTAACGGGGGTTAATTTCTGCGGGATGGTGGACTTACCAGTCGCATTCTAGGGCTTTGTCTTTGATGGATCGCCCGAATACCGCCAAGACACGGTGGTAGGAAGCCATCATGAACTGAAAAGGTGGTGAAAGGGTTCAAAGGACCAAGAGAGCAGAAACTACGGGGTAGATGTCGAAAGCTCCTAGTTTCTCTCGCGCACTGGACAGAGCCCGAGGATGGAAACGGCGCGATGTTGGTATCGACCCTCCGGAAGAGGCGGGGTTGAGTGGCGTCTTCGCCTCAGCTGAAGATGCATGCCGACGAGGGCTTTTGCGGAAATAGCTACCTCCCATTGCCGCCCAGTTCCGCAACGATAGGCCACTGGAATGACGATATCACAAACCTGCATATGAAGGCGTCTATCACCCCTGCACCCTGCGAAAAACCCGCCTATCACAGCAGGACGCATCGCCATGCCTTCAGCTGAGCTGCAGCCACTCCGCGGTCCGAGTGATGTGTCAACTCGCGAACCCCTCGCTTACCTCTCGTAGCCTGTCATGCCTGTCATGCCTGTCCAATAGCCCGTTGCATATGATGTCCACGAATCGGCCGACGAGTCGAGGTCCGGCCCGTTATCGCTAGTTGACCTGCAGTCGATGGCTAAAAGCTTGCTGTCAGTATAGCTGAAGGTTCCCCTCGTTAACTCGAGGAAAATTGAATTAGTTTTCTCAGTCTTCAGAGTTCTTTTGGTTCTACCACGCTCACTATTACAACTCCTGGCATCTTTGCGTTCACTGTTTGAACAGTCGCAACCATGTTCAAAAACAAATTCGGATTCAATGACCTGCCATCTCTGAAAGAAGGACTTCTTTCGGAGAAACCGGCCTCTCCCCGCGACCCAAGTGATGCCCCTCCGCATGATGTTTCTGTTCAGGAAAAGCCAGCGGCTGAGAGTCCCCTGGACGCGGAGAAGGCAGAGGCTCAGAACCGAGAGTTGCTGGGTACTCTGCGCGACGCGGCATTTGGTTCAACTCTCGTCACCAATGCCCTGGATCTGAAGAACTCTGCAGCCAACGAGATGGCCAAAATCAAGGGTATCGTCACAAAGGATGGTAGTTCGAACGATGAGAAAATTCGGGGTCTCCTGCACCATCTTGTGCGGTCACGTCGAGAGGCTTTCTTTGAGAACGATCTGATCAAAAAATCGACTGCCGATGACTCGGATCTGCTGCTGAGCTCATTTGCGGGACAAGTCGACGACAGTTCGTTCCCTCTCCGCATGTTCGACGTCGACACGAAGAACATGGTCAGTACCGCCGACCTGGGTGAGGAGGATCAGTATTGCATGCTCTCTCATAGCTGGAAAGGTGACGAGATCAACTACGCTTATGTGTACGATGCCCAGCGCGCGGAACATCCGCCAGAATGGGACGAAAGCGACGTGAGTGCCGTGCTTCTTTCCTGCGACGCCAAGATCAAGAAACTCGCAGACAAGCTGGAGAAGCTATTGGAAAAGAGACCGGAGACGGAAAAATCTATCCGGAAACTGCTTGTGAGGTCTCTCAGGGCGGCGATGTTGGAGAGAAACTTAGCCCAGGGCAAGAAGAAACGTACCACTGAGGACGCAAACATGAGGCAGTCTGAGTTGGAGCATACAAACTACCAAAATCTATTGGCGTTCCTCCAAGTGACCAAGGAAATACAGAGTTTGGAGCAGCGCAAGAAAGACGCAAAGGATAACCAAGAAAAGGCCACAGAGGCATGGACTCGCGCTGAGAAGGATTATGGGTTGGAGAAGTCCGACATTGATAAATTCCGATCGGATCGCCAACTATCGTATGCAACCGACGACCTGCTCAAGGCGCTGCAGCAGAGAAGGTCGGCTCGCAAGCTGGACGAGTCAGTCCACCGCGCCAGAGAAATCTTCAAAAACAGACCCTTCTCAAAGACGGGCAAGAGATACATCTGGCTGGACAACTGCTGCATCGATAAGAGGCAAGATGCTGAACTGACCGAGTCTCTGGCACGCATGGGGGAATGGTATGCAAACGCCGACTTTTGTCTGGTGCATCTCGATACTCCGTGGGACAACCGGGAATGGCTGGATGAATGGGACCTGTGGTGCAAACTCAGCGGCACGGTGGCCAATGCAGATGAGGATGATTCGACTCGCTTGGAAGGCGACAACGCAGTCGCTAGTGCGAACGGACAGGTAAACCCGCGAAGCCAGCCTGTTATGAATTTTGAGGAGGTAGAGGAGTGGAAGCCAACATGGGCCACTCGTGGCTGGACACTGCAGGAGCTAGTGCTCAGCAAGATGACCTTCTATGTTAATGCCGACTGGGAAATGCTATCCCGACCGGTTGATGTCTTGGGCTGCTACTACTATTTCTGTCCATTCGTAGACTATTATACTCGAAATCTGAGTCATGTCCAGGAACTGAAAGACCGTGACATTGGACAAATGTTGGAAGCAGATGATGTGCGGGAGGCATTGGATGCATTGGACAGAGAGACCATCGACAAAGAGGATATCAAGACAGTCGCACCGGACGAGGGAAAAGAGGTAAGAATGAACCCCTGAGGATCGTTCCAATCTAACTGCCGTCAAGGAGGTTAATGTAAGGAATATTATCCGAGCACTCGAGCTCTTCAAATACGTCGCCCCGAGGCATTTGGACAAGGAAACAGCCAGAGCTCAAGTCACCTATTCCGTCCAGGTTGCGGTCAAGGCACTCCAGGCCCAGCCACTTGACACGGAACAAGAGTGTCATCAAGAAGCCCGAAAGCTGATTATACGAAGACTTTGTGATTCCACGGACTCCATCGGCAAACAGGTCAAGCAGACAATCGATATTTTGCTCGGGGCGCTGGCACAGAGGGCGAACGGGCCAATCCAAAAGGACCGCAGCGATATTGCTGGCTTTAGCAATGTGAAAGACCTCGCTAGCTGGTCCAAAGGCACCGAGAAGAACAGCTTCTCAGCCCACAGCGTTATGAAACTGGCGTCGCATCGGGAATGCACCAAGGCTATCGACAAGGCGTACTCGTTGATGGGTGTTCTCGGGGTGCAGTTCCCTGCCTTTCCGGCAGAAGGACTGACCAAGGCCCTGTCGCGCTTGGTGGATGAAGTGGTGATCACGTCCAATGACGTCTCCGTCTTCAACTGGACGGGCAAGCACAATAGCAGTCCCCTGCGCGGACGATCTCTATATGCGTCGAATATAGACGCCTTCCAATCAGAAGACGAAGGACTCCAAAAGCGACCCGATGTCAATGGTGAGCTCGTCAGTGTCCTCCGAGACGCCCGCATCGAGTACCTGAAAGTTGCCAAGGGTATCACGGAGCTGCTTCTCGATGCCACCAATTTCATCACCACCTTTTATCAAGAGGAATTCGTGGTCCAAACGTTACTCACACTGACCGAGTTTATCAAAAGTAACGAGTTAAAGACGCTTAAGAACCGGCTAGGGTCACCCAGACTGGTTGCAAGTTTGAAGGCAGCGAGTGATTATGCACGAGAGAAGAAGAAGGAAGACCGCAAGAAATTGGAAGCTGAAAAACAGAAGCGGCTCGATAAATCAAGGGTAGATGATGGAAGTGCACCAGAGCCCACGGAGCCCGAAAGAAAGAAATCCCGGGGGCTGGGTGGACTGGGTGGGCTCACCAGTTCCTTATCAAATCTGCCCAAGGTACCTTCATTCGGAAAGGAGACAGACGATAGTACGGAAAAGGCCGAGCACGACACAAACTTGAAGAAATTTGGGACCGAAATCCAGACTGCTTTCCGAGAAGCAATGGACAAGGTAGAGCCATGGGAGGAAAATGCCTTTTTGGCCCTCGAAATTCAATCTCCGAATGACTCGAGAGACGGCACCATGGAGAATGACCTTAGCCAGCAGATCGTTTGCCCCAACCCCATAGTAGTTAACAGCTCGGGGATCAAGGGTGTCTTCGATATCCAGCGTGTCGTGGTGAAGATGCTACAGCCAGACGAGCTTCGTGCCAAAGTCAGAAATGCTATCAGTGCCAAGGAGAAGATCGACGGATGGTGTACAATCAGTACAGGATTTGCTCTCACTATGATGGCATTTTCTTGCGAGCGTCATGTTCTTGAGGCGCAGTTGGATCTGGTTGATGTTATCGAGAAGACCGTCTTAGACCCGAGCGCCAATGATGCACAGCCGAAGGTGGATGATACTGATAAACAAAATGCCACTTCAGGGAATCTTGAGAAGCCCGAGCAAGGAGATCCATCAAAGGATACCAATGATGCATCCACAGGAAAGCCACCGCAACCTGAACGGACGCCATCAGGGATTCAAGAGCCAGTCAGCCCTGACGGTCCGGAGCAGCGCAGACTTGGTAACTATGGTTTCTCTGTTGAGCAAAAGAGAGTCTCACGCATGATTGACTTCGTTGCTGAGTCTAACCTCCACGCCATAGCGGGAGAATGGGTCCTTGCAAGATTCTCCGGTGCACCAGGAGCGAAATGGTTTCTCTGTCGACTGGAGCTGGGTTCAGGCAACGAGTTCTACGCGCACCGAATTGCCACGGATGACTTCGACTTTGCCCACGCCGTTCCGGAGAAGGGCTTGGTTGAGTTCTGGCACCGGTTCCTGCACGAGAAGAAGTTGACCATGTGCAAGATGCTTGATCATTACCTGGATGCGCAGAAGGCAGGCAATTATGCCGACTGGCTGAAGGATAATCTCGGTTGGGGTGACTCCAGTGACGATGAAGAAGCAGAAAAGGCTGAAAAGACAGAGAAGACACAACGCCTCCGGGGATACGAAGGGTTGACGACAACCAGCAAGGTATTCAAGATGATCGGCTGGGGTATCCGGTATGCCTTCGACGAGCTTCGAGCTGGGTACTTGGAGCGCCATCTCGAGCACAAAGCTCTGGCGAAGGTGCCGGTGAATCTCCACGCGGCCATTAAAGACCTGGACGCGAACAAGATCCTCCTACCAGTCATGTTTCACTCGGGGAGAGATGTGCACTTTTTCTAGTATTTTTGATCGATAGGCATCGGTTAGCATTATTTCACGGATTCTAAACAAGGTACTCTTAGTCTCACCTCGATAGCGTCTTTGGCTTAAACCTCACACGCTCCATGCTCTGTATACCATTCCCAGCCACGGAGTGCACGTTCGTCTGTGCACTTCCTTCCCTGGAGCCAGTTTGCCAAGCAGGCAATTTCCTTGTGTCGAGGTTGCGTAATCCTGCCATAGATAGTATCCACCAAAACCAACTACAGCTTTGAATGAAGAATGATGAGGGGTGGCTGAGAGTGCTACGTACTGGGATGGAAGAAAAGGAAAGACAGGAGAAGAGTGAGACGGAGCTCAGTCAGTGCCGGCATCCCAAAGTGGGAAAGGCACGCGATCCATTGCCTATCCTGTGATACTGTGCGGTGATTTCAAAAGTAGCAGTATAATTGTTTCTGTTCAGCCATCGACAATTGTTGGAATACTACATCTCTAAGGCAGATAGATATGTACCGATCATCAGACCTACCGATATAATCCCACCGAAGTTCTCGCTAATAGATCAAAATCGCTCGCCCGAAAGAAAAAAGAATCACATATATCTACCGACAAGGGTCTCTCCGCAAAGCCACCGTCTGAGCAATTTACCACGTCCAGTGGCTTTTCTTCCACAGCTTCACAAACTCCGTCTTCTCCTGCACTCCCAACCCCACACGCCTGGCTCGCCCGATCCGAGCCAATGACTCTGCCACATTGTCGAGGACTTTGTCCTCGTCTAGTACCACGTGGGTCTGCTGGAAGCTCCCGTTGGCATTTTTGCCCTTATCCAGAGTATCCAGATAGTTGGCGTCATACTGGCCTGTGCTGGACTGTTCGCCCTCAGCGACAGACACCACGGCCTGGGCGATGCGGACCCGAATGCAGTGCGTGGGCCTACTCAGCAGGGTCCACAGAAAGCTCAGATAACACCCCGGTATCGGGGTCATCACGTCCACTGGGGTGTATCGCAAGGCGACAGGGAAGATCGGTGTCCTTGGAGGAGTGTTCAGCAGAGCCGGGCTCAACGGCAAGACTCCACGCCCGTTGGTGGTAGTGCACTCGGGGAACACAACGATGGGGCGGCCGGGGTACTGCTGCATGATGGTGGCGAAGTCGACCATGGGGATCCCGGGCGCTGGCTTCACCTGCGGGCCGGCAAAAGAGCGGAGAATCGCTTGCCAGAGGGAGAGGTATACAACACAGTGGGAGCCGAGATAGGAAGCGACAAAGACAGGGTCGAAGATGGCGGCCAGATAAACCGCGTCGATCGGGGAAGTGAAGGACGACGCAATGATGGAACCGGAGCCCGGGAGGCGGTTTCGGTGCTGTTGCATGTTGAGGGTTCTAGACCAACATCTCCGTTAGTGGTCTGCAACAAATGCATCTGCCTAGTTCGTAGGTCTCACCCTTTTCGTACTCCGTCCACTTGGAGATCAATCCACCATATACTGGGCACGCCCAGGATGCACCACAAGGAGGCCTTCCGACCTAGTGATCCGATCGGGAGCCATTGGAGAAGCAGGAAATAGCTGAGGCACACGAAGACGAAGACCGGGAGGCGGAGCCAGAAGAGAAAGAAGCGCAGGGGAAGCTGGACATAGCTCGTGGGCTGGGAGGGGATGGGCAGGAACGGCGCGACTCCCGAACCTAGACAGGGCACCTGCGTTAGTGGGCGGGTATGGCAGGTCAATGGGGCCGGGGGCGCACCTCGATCTCGGAACTGCGAGTATCTCTCCATCGCTCGTGAATGTTGTTTGTTGGCAAGATAAGGCGTGGTGAGACTAGTGAAACTTGCTAGGTGGACATGACCGGGCCAGGACAGAATACTGCCGTGAGCGTGCGCTAGTCACGGAGCGAGCGAGGGTGGGTCGCCAGAGGGAGGTGGGGGATCCAGGCAGCGAGAAGGGAGATAGATGAAGCGATTCTGGGTATGCTCGGGACTGCGCTACCTTATCTATCAATAATGAGCGACTGATGGGCACGACCGCGAGGACGGATTTGTTGACGGCGCAGTTCACATGCGAGCCAGCCGGGCTAGCCGTATGGGGAAGGGCCGAGGCTGGGCTCACCGGTCTCACCGCCCCCTTCCGGTGTCAAGAACCATTGTTTATACAACGCTTTGTTTAAATACTCCAATCCAATATCCAATATCCAATATGTACATGCAGTGAACGTCAAACATCTCTATTATATTATAATATATACACACGCCAGCCCCTCACGCCTCCTCGGTCTCGGACTTGTCGTGGTGTCGAGGGGGCAGTCGGAACATAAAGACGGCCACGCCCACCATGGTGAACGCGGTCGCTGTCATCATCCACGCCAGGCCAATCCATGGCCCTCCGAGCTCCAGCCCGATCTGAAAGACTGTCGTGATGGACAAGCTGGCGATCACATTCCCCACCGACTGCAGAACCTCGATGATCGTGAACAGACGCGCCGTCTCCTCGCGGTTGACCAGCGTCGTGATCAGAGAACGCGTCAGGAAGACAAACCCGGACCCGGACGTCTGAAGAACCAGACTGGGAACCAACATGGCCACGCTCGACGACAGCCCGATGCCCAGAGTGCCCACCGCCAGCAAGCCGATGCTGATGCGCATGAGCCGGAGATCCTTCTGCGTCGGCTTCATGGTCTTCAGCAGTTGTCGCGAAATGGCCGGGAGGATGAATAAAAACAGGGGGATGGTCAAGGCAGGCTTGAAGGACATGAGGAAGTTCGCTTCGGCGAGCGTCCACTTGAACCGCGTGGAGATGTACTGGATCAGGAACCAGGACGAGCCACGGCTGAGTCGGTAGATGAGAAACGCCGTGAGAAGCAGCATGATCTGCTTGTTGCGAAAGATGAAGGAATAGGGCGCCAGATAGGATCGCGTGCGATAGTTGATCGACCCACAGAAGGATCGTCGTGCTGTGCTCTTCGTGAAAGCCGGTTCATCGCCCTGGATCGTCTCTTCGTCGCTGAACCCCTCCTGCTCGTGTTCTTTGCTCGGGACGGATTTATACTCGAGATCTCCCGGCGATACCTGGCTCATTTCCATGCTCTGCTCCTTCCCGGCTGGCCGAGGCGGCCTCACATGCATGGTTTCAGGTAGCGATAGTGCAAAGAACATGCCGATAACCGCGAGCCCCCATCCGATCAACAGTGGAAGCCACGGGTCTAGAGACATCAGCCAGGAACTGGCGGCGCTGGAGGCAAAATCAGCCCCCATGCTGGCTACACCGAATCGGAAGAATATGGCAGCCCTGGAACGTATAAGCAGCCGTCCTAATAAGATCCATGTTCGGGGGGCAAATACCTCTCGTCTTCGGTCGACACATCGGACATCATGGTCCAGATGATTGCGAAAGCCACCACGGGACCACCGCCGAACAACCATGCCAGGGACGATGCCCACACGGATCGTAGGGGGAAGACATCGGGGAACCACATCACGACCAGCTGCATGATGCAATTCAGGGCAAATCCGGGGATGCTGAGACAGATGGTGGACTTTCTCCCCCGTCGATCCGCCATAAGACCGTACGGGATTGCCAAGATGGCACCTGAATAAAACATAACGGTAAACAACAGCCCTCGAGTGACAAAAAAAATTGATCACGGAATGCGCCATAGGCCTTGCGGTAATATCATCGTCGGGACGTACTCAAACTTCCATCGAAAAACTCCATATAACCCTTCACCGCGGCCAGATCCTGCTGGACCGCCTTCACCTTGCACAATTCCTCCTTGACCTGGCCGTCGACCCCGATCTGCGTGGGGTCATGCTGGGTGTAGTATTCTCGGCAGGCGATGGACTCGTATATGCGGGTGACAGGGCCATTGGACATGGAGACTCCAACTTCGACGGCCAGGATCATGGCGAAAAGCGTCACCATGAGCCGGAAGTGGATTTTGCGGTCGAGCTCTTTCCGGGCGTCGTACGGCTTGGGATCATCTTCGATGGGGTGACTCGGTTCGCCCCCGTCTAGAAATGGGGCATCCTCGCGGTCGAGGGGTTCATTGGACTCGAGAGGCATGGTTTCGATGGACCATTGCCCGTCCAGTCCAGGTTGAAAGCGAAAGGGGGAGGGAGGGACGAGGGTGTGGCAGTGATGCGACGAGATTACATATGGACGCAACAAATCCAAGCCAAGCAACCAACCGATTCAAATCATTTAAGCCGTGACCCTGACGCTCCTCGCCATGGGATTCCGACAAAGAGGGGGGCTAAGGAGATTGAAATGAAACCGGGAAGGGGAAAGGAAGAGGGACCAACCGCTAATATAGGACCGCCGGCCGGCCCGCCCATAATAATGTACGGAGACACGGTAGTCAGTTGGAGAGGGGGAAGGGAGGGCTCCACCGTAGGCACATCTCAGACCAGGACCACCAGGCTCCCAGCAGTGAGCGTGAGCGTGAGTGACTAGTCCAGGCCAATGATGGGGCCGGTTTCTCCTATTTTGAGACAATTCTTGGGTACGGAGTAGTCTACTACTGAGTAGTGTCACTCGGCATGCTACTACAACCTGCTCCGTGGTCGCCGCGACCTTCCGCGTTACTTCAACAGAAGAACCGTATTCTTATACACACGTAAGTACGGATAGTACACTCGAAAAGGCCACGCAAACCACCCACCATCATCATCGCTCGAACCAACCGAGCTGCCCACTTACCCACTGTATCATGTCAGCGTAGGGCTTGCAGAGTACTCCGTACTCCGTACACCCAGACTGATGAAATCCGCCCGCCAGTCAATCTTGCTGATGATCGGGCCGTCGCTTTCGATTGGTCTTCTCGAAACGCACCCCTGCAAACGTCAACCCCCCGGTCGCCCAATCACCGTCTGTCGGTGGGTCTGGCCCATCCTGAGGTTCCTTAAGGCGGCCCTCAGGGGAACTCCAAGTTCCTACTCCGTATCTACCTAGTACCAGTACTACCGTAGCCGGGTGGCCGAAACTCCCGCTCAATAGTTAATAATGATCATTTTATGTACTGCTGCCTCGACCCTCCCCTCTACTAGCCCCCTCCCTCGCGAACTAGCTAGTATCTAGAACTCTACATAGTAAGGGTCTGGTCGGGTCTGTCTGAGTCTAATCCGACCGATCCGACCGGCTGTAAATAGCAGGTAGGTACTCGGTAGGTAGTCTACGAGCCCCGTGGGTGGGAGAACTTAAGCCTTCAGGGCCTCCTTTTCGGATCCGCTCGGGCGGTTTGGGATTGATTGATTGCGCCTTTTGCGCCTTCTTTGATCAATGGACGGGGGTTTGAGCTGGCAGCCTGGAAGCCTGGAAGGATTGTGGAAGCTACTCCGTACTACTATGGGTGGGAAGTACCTTTCTATTGTGCACATGGACGGAGTATGGCCACACGTAAATCCGGAGATCACCCTACATTCATCGGTGTCGCATCACGTGATCCGGTCCTCGCCAAGCCCCAGCCGCGCCCCTTTCTTCCTCTCCCGCCGGCCATCTCTCCTTCTTCCTCTTCTCCAACTTCTCCATCTTCTCCCTGCAATATCCTCACCATCACCCCCATCCTCATCGCCATCCCGTAAAGGAAGTATCTGCTCTCTGCTGTCCTCGCCGCCAGTCCTGCCATTCCTGTGTTCTCATAGGACTCTCCGATGTCACTTGTTGACGTCGGATTGGGCATGTACTCGTGACCAGGCCGCAAGAGCTCTTACCACTTTACTCTCCTCTTCTTTTTCATCATTATCGATCCCACTTACTACCCGAGTCAGGGCTGCTCAACTCTGTTCCAAAGCCCGGGTGGGAGGGCTACTCGATTTATCGAGGGTTGTCGTTTTCGATCCAGCGAACATGGCAACAGCAATGACCATCACATCGCCAACCCCGCCCTGGGTCTTGAAGAAGAAGGCAGTCCTTGTGTCTACACCCGATGTGGAGGTTTTTTGTCTTGCTCGCCTTCGTATTGCCCATGATAGAAATGCTAACCAAGGATCCATATCCCTTAGGATTACGGCGGATCTTGCTAACCAGAACAACAGATCACAGGTGCTGACGTTGAATGTCCCTCCCCAAATAGTCGAAGAATGCGCGCTGGCCCGGATGAGCAACGACGGCCTCTGTCCATCAAGTTTGGTCTCTATACTCCCGGCGTCTGTTACAAGTGTTTCGGCTGTCTCAACACTGAGTCTGAGACTGAGTACACCCGGTGTTGTCCTTTGTCCATGTTCGTCTGGGACGGAGACTCTAAGCCCAGCCAACCCGGGAGACATGAATTTTAGCGCATTTGCAAAAATCTGTCAATCCACATCTCTACGTCTACACTTTTCCCGGAGACAATTTGTAAACGATGAACTTGGTCGGCTGGAGACTTTCTCCTATGCCTTACAAACGAGAAGACTTCAGGCAGAGTCTTTTGACCACGCTCGCCGCGGCGTAGTCCAGAGCGACTGGCGCGTCTTTAGTCTGCCGCCCGATCCACCCCCATATGAAGAGCCCGTGTCCGAGCAGTTGAAGCAAGTGGAACCACCCCAATACTGTGCGGAATCCACATCCGAGCAAGTGGTTGGAAAGCGATGCAGAGGTACTTTATTATTATCTCATATACCATGTACTTCAATCTTCAATAGCTCGTTAATAGTATCTAGACCAATGGTCAAACCCCCCCGACGAAGACAGACGAAAAAGACTACTCCTCCCCTCCCCCCAACCGCCCGGCTCTCCCACCGAAGCCAACACACCGAGTGACCTCTGCCCATCACCCACCATCCACCCAACCCACTTCACGCCATCCTCCCCTCTCACCCGCACAGATCGTAAAATCCTCTCGCGTCTCGAACGCGAACTCCGCGGTGTATCCGACGACCTGATCTGTAAACTCTTAATCCAGACAGGCCGGCAACACCTCCTAGCCACCGTCCCCAAAGAAGTAGCCACCTCCCACCACCACCCCCCGCCACCCCTGTCCGAAAAAACCACCCTCGCCACCCTCGAACACCGCCTCCAGCAATACATCGACGAGACCATCTCGCACCGCCTCAAATCCCACATCGACACCGCCGTCTCCGACTGCCGCGACCAGCTCTTCGACGAATGCAGAACCAACGAGGCCGAGTTCCGCGAGCACGTCGACGACGGCGCCGTCGAGCTCCGTTGCACGGCTGCCGAGTGCATCCAGGAACTCACGGACCAGGCGCAGAGGCATATGCTTGACCTGGAGGACTACGCGCAGCGGTGCATGAGAGATATGGAGGATAGGGGCGTCGAGGCGCGGGAATATGGCACGTGCTGTGGGCGGCGATGGTGCGGTCCTTCTTCTTCTTCTTCTTCTTCTTCTTCTTCTTCTTCTTCTTCTTCTTCTTCTTCTGCTACTGCTGCGGCTGTTGGTGGTGGTGGTGCTATTGCTTATGCTTATGCTAGTGGTGGTGGTGGTGGTGGTAGTGGTACCCGCTCGTTGATAGATTTCGGCACCAAAGAGAAAGGGGAGAGAAGCTCTGAGGTGGGTGTCGAGGTTCGACGCAGTTCTGTTTAGCCTTTGGGTTGCAGGCAAGCATCCATGGTAGTTATGTTAGTTACCTAGGTAGTCAGTGAGTGCTGTAGTGTTGGTTGGTATTTAGCTTGCGCATATCTCATCCTATCTTATTCTGCCTTTGTGGTTCTGTTGGTTGGTTGGATTGGCTTGTACCTAGGTTCTAGGGCTGTGTAGACTCATACATACAGCATCTATCATTCATTTATTTAGGATGTAGTAACACACCTCCTCAGTTACCTAGGTTAGTTCACTTATACGGAGCACTACACTAGTCTACATACAGTATTTTGCACAGCAGAATACGAAAACGGAGGCGGTCAGAACGAAGGTGAGATAAGGGGGAGCGGGGAAACGCCCAATTTTGATTCCAGCCGATCAAACTTATCTCCGCAATAAGAATCCATGGTCATGATTACAGCAAGTATTCAGAAGATTTTTCATCCTGTTCTAATATTCAGCCTGCCCTGTCTTGTTTAAGTATGTATGGTATGGATGCTTTCCTCCATGCAAGCATGCAAGCAGGGTACTCTGTAGTAAGGGCGATGTATTATTTCGCAATCAGGTCATAGCCAAAAAAAAAAAAAAAAAAAAAAAACAAAAATAAAGTGGCTGGCTAGCTAGCTAGCTATCGGCCAGGCAGTGAGTGAGCTAGTGAGAATTCTAAGCGGCGAGGGGGGGTATAACATCTTGGTCCTAGCCTGGTTGTGCAGTGGCCGGTTGGTGATACCTATGCAAGAAATATAGCGGCAAAAGTGCGCAGGTAAGTTCATGAAACACAATGAAAGAAAAAAAAAAAAAAGTCCGGTCAGCCGTTGCTGTGCATCATCCCAGACATGCCCCAGATCTCGCTATTATATATCGTCGCAATTCGAGAGTAAAGGGTAGATAGAAATAGGGTTGGTTTAAAACAGAATGATAAGAAAAGTAAAAGTGTAGAATAGAATGAAAAAAAAAAAAAGGTGAGCGGAGTCGAAGAAATAAAAAAAGAAGGAAATTCACCATGAGACCAGCTCTACGGTACTTCTTTATCCCCCCTCTTGAGTTCGCCGGGTACGTCGATCGCTCCATTAACCCACTCCATGGAGGCGATCTCGTCCAGGGTTTTCCGTTTCGTGCTCCGTTTCAGGAGCCCCTCGACACACTCGCGCGCGCCTTCCAGCTCTTTTCCCTTCTCCGGGTCCCAGTCACCGTCGCTGTCGGCATATCGGTACCATGACCACTCGACCCGCGCGATGCGGTGGGGCGTGCGCGCGCGGAGTTTGGCGGGATCGCCTCGCGTGCCCGGCAAAGCGTCGAACGGGAGCCGGTTCTCCATCATCGCGTACAGCAGCACCCCCAGCGCCCAGGCATCAGTCGACCGCCCGTCGTATGGTTGACCCATTAGGATCTCGGGTGCCGCATAGTCCTCGCTTCCGCAGCGGGTGTGGAGAAGAGGGCTGTCGGGCGGTTCGGGGATTCGTCGGGATAAACCCAAGTCGCTAAGCGTGATCACCGCGCGGTCATAAGTGCGCCAATCCGTAATGTGTTCCATCGCCTGGAGGGGGAGATTCACGAGCACGTCTGCAAACTTCTGTTAGCCTGGGCTTGGGGGGGAATTTGCGAAGCGCACTCACTCTCAAGCTTGATGTCGCGGTGGACGATGAAATTCTCGTGAAGATATCGCACAGCCGCCACAAGTTCGGCGAACATGCGTCGAATGATGTCTGGACTCATCGGCCGTGGGCTTGAAGAGGCCACGTCGAAAAGGTCTCCGCCGGGACAATAGTCCAGAACCAACAGCGCACGCTTCTCGTCACTACCGAACGCCTTTAATTGCACCAGGGATGGGTGATTGACCGATTTCAGAATGTCAACCTCCCGCTTGAGGGATACCTCCAATCGCTCCTCGTCCGCTCCACCAGCTGGTCCATACTCGATGATTTTGACTGCAACGAGCTTCTGGGTCAGGGTCACATCCTGCAAACTGGAGACGTGGTGGAAATCATCGCCATTGCGCATCTCAACGCGTGCAGCCAGTGAGACTTGACTGAATGTTCCCTGACCGAGCTGACGCAGCTTGCGATATTTGCGACGTTGTTGCGTCCGAATAGAGCGCACAGAGTACATTTCGTCAGGGCCACCGGCAGAAGGGGTAATGACGGGTTCGTCGCTCTCGTCGAACCCACTGCGGTTGCTGCGTGGGGGCGTGGGAGGGCGGACCGTTGGCAAGGCAATTCCCCGGTGAATCGCCAGATACTGCTCCCGGTGGAGGTTATTTGAGCTGGAGTCGGTGCTTGACGATGAAGTGATCCCGTTGGGCGCGCCTGTTCCCGAAACCGCGATAGGTCGTGGTTTGACGGCGACACTCCTGCTCGGAGGCACGTACTCGCTCAGGCTGCGGTTGCGAGCATGCTTAACGCCCGAGCCCTGGCATGGTATGGTTGGAGATTCGATCGGGGTTTCCGACAGCTTATCCGGGATGGTGTATTGTTTGCTTCGTGGACGAGATTCGCAGGGAGCGAACATTTGCGAGGAGTCACTGAGTCGCAAACCGAGACTTGAACCGCTTCTCGAGGCGGTCGACGGGGTTCTGGACAGGGACTGTGAGTTGCGCCGGGGAAGTCTCCACGAGGACATTCCCCTGACAGGCGATGGCAGGGGCGTGATATCGCCCATGGCAAGAAGTTGAGGGGAAGACACCAGGGACGCCGGCGACAGCGATCCCCCGCTGGTTGGAGGTCCGACGAACAGACCGCGCAGGCTGGGAGTGCGACGGGGCAGGCTGCCCGACGAGAAGCTTTGGCGGATAGAAGAATCGGAATCGCGTGGCGGGCTCATCTGGTTGGGGGTGGGCAGATCGGTGCGGATTTGGAGTGACGGCAGCGGTAGATGCGGGGGCGTTTGGGGCTGCAGCGTCGCATCGTGCAGGGGACTTGGCGGGGACCGCCTGGTATATATAGAAGAAAGGGCATCGGGACTTCCCTTGCCAGGGACTATAGACGAGAAGGCGCAGAATTCATGGTTACCCGACGCCGTTGTTTTGCTGGCGGCGTGTAACTGGGAATGGGGGACAGCCGATCCTGACCTGTCGGTCGGTTGCGATGAATCCGGGTAAACCATCGAACGAAACCGCCGCGGGCCTTTATTCTGGGCGGAGATTTACTCTGATTGGCGACGCTCTTTATCGTCGGGGGACGAAGAAGGCCGACGCCAGCAGGGTGTGGGTGGTGTGGGTGGTGTGGGTGGTGCGGGAGGGCGAGGCTGGCGGAAGACGTCGGGGGGTCTAGATGCGAATCCCTCGGGTCAACCTTAAGCAAACCACGGCGTACTTGGCGCCGAAGACCCTGGGGCCTGGGGCCAGAGGGACGGAGGGACGGATGGAGGGGGAAGAGGCGGCGAGGCGGCGCTTGCGAGTCAGAGCATGAAGACGGGAGTCGAGTCGAGACAAAGGAAAGGCGAGGGAGAGTCAAAGGAATGGAATGGAGGAGAAGAGAAGAGGAGAGGAGAAGAAGCAGGAAAGGATCGGACGGCGGGAGGGGAACGGGCAGTTCGTCCACGCCTTAAGAGGAGGGAGCCAATGTGCAAGTCTGTCCGTCCGTCACAGTCAATCGCACTCAGCGCCGCGCGGATGACGCTGCGCTTTGCAGGAAAAATCCACGCGGGGTCAGCTGACAAACCGGCCGCTTCGAGCCTAGCCGCCACGAGGAAACACGCTACCCCGCATTCAGTAATGCCGTTGGCGGAAGGGCCAGAAGAGGACCAGAAGAGGACCAGATCTTGCCCGGTCGGGTTAGCGCGCCCGGCCTCGGCCCTATCGCAGGCGCCGCAGCGGTCGGCGTAAGATACGGAACTTAGGGGGAGTTAGAGGACTTAGGGGACGCGCCACCGGTGGATGATAAGTCAGTCGTCTGGCGAGTCGTCTGGCCGGCGTCTCGAATCTCCTTAATCTATCGTCGACCGGACAGGGCAGGTGGTATCGCCCGCGGTGCGTAATCCGCGGTCTGGACGAGATAGCGGGCTTTTAAGTTGCAACGTGATTCATCTTATCGGGGCTCCATGCGGTGCCTTAATAAGTTCGTTCATTGCTGCACTCTTCCAGTAAATTGTCTCTGAGGACATTGGCAGGCCCAGTGCCTTGCATGACTAAAATGAATTGTTGGGAATAGTCCGGAGGGACCCGATGATCTCCTACTATTGCGCCGCTGTCCTTGCCTCCCCCGTCGCCCCCCGAGATTGCTGGAAATTGCTGGCTAACCCAAAACGTGTCAGTCGTGGCTTCCCGATGGGGCAACTTTGAGGCAGGACTGAGGCAGGAGAGCGCCCGAAAAAGAAAGCGCTCCGTCCAGAAGCGATCAGGATCCGGGAGGTCTCGCGATGTCACGCCCGGTGGCGATCTTGGCTCATGGCGAGTGGCTGCTCCGGATTCCTGGTCGATGCGATCGCTCGCATGGCCGGTGGCTCTAGTAGTAGCCAGTAGCCAGTATGGCTGGGTCGGATGGAGTCCGTGGGAGATCCATTCTATCGTCAGAGTTTGCCCGGTCTCTCTGGAGTCTGTACTAAGTAGTCACTACTCCGTACAGAGTATCTACTTTGGAGTCTTGGACTGTCCGGTTGCATTCAATTATCAAATCCTATCGGGCCTGCTTGGTTCAATGGTTCCAACTTCCCAGTTTCGCGCGACCGATTTGTCGATTTGTCTTTCCGACTCGGCCAGACCGCGACGTTGGGGATTTTCTGGTGTACCAGAGTTTGCGCGGATGGAGCTGTTGCTGCTGTTGCGGTTGGACAAGGGCCGCCGGACACGCCCAGTTTAGCAGCAGCGGATCCATCGAGTTCCAGCCCTCCAGGCCAATTAGCGGCACCATCTTAATCTCGTTAATTTGCTATCTGCTTGCGATCATTTGACGCACTGAGCACATCGCCGACCACGCTACCGTAGCGCGTGCGCTAGCCCGCCAGGCCCCTATCCACTCGTTTTTGGCGCTGGCCCATCCTGAGGTTGTGGTTGGGTTTTTCGCGCTGGGACAGCCTGGGTGTTCCAGGGTTTGGCCGACTGATCGACGGGCAATCCCTCCGGTCCTACGTAAGCTATCCATAATTCCATCATTCCTGAGGTCATGGCGGTCTTGTTTCGGATTATTATTATTGAGAACCAGAGGTGCTGCCAAGTGCGACGCTCGCTTCGGTCCGAGTGCGTCGTTCGTCAGACGCTGCTTCATAGCAGTAGCACTTACGGAGTACTAAGTTACTAGCAGCCAGTAGACTGCCAAGACGAGTCCCTGCTGTCAGACTCAGGCTCACGCCTCAGGCCAGTACGAGTCAGGACTCTGGCCCCGAGAGCAGCCCGGGGGTCTTCACAGTCTTCGCGGTCTTCGAAGTCTTCGCGCCCACGCACACGCCCTTGAAACTCCGGCCTTGGCGCGCCCCCGCCTTGCTGCCATCGCGGGACCGCGACTTCCATGCGGTTGACGACGCCGCCCCCCCCCCCGGCGGCCATGCAATTATCCATTTCGAGGCACGGAGCACGGGGCCATTGGTCGTGTTTGATGAGGTGTCCCATTCTAGATTCTACCCCTGTGTTCATTACTTCATTCATGTTGACGAGGTGCGGGCGAGGCGACGGGCGCTCCCTCGCGACCGTGGGAAGATCCGACGGTTGCCCATCCCTCCATGGGCGTAAATGCGGCATGCTAGCGTTGTCGCCTTTGGTCGGTGCGGAATGCTTCGGTCTTTGGTTCGTCCTCCTCCATCCCGGGCGAGATCGAAGGATTTCTCTTCCACCCGCGTTTGTTTGGCTACGTTGGCTACGTGCATGGATGTGTATGTGACACAGGAGGAGGCCTGCACCACCGGAATCTGTGCACTGTGCAGAGTGCAGCCAGGGCAACCTGCTCCTTCTGATGACACTGCATGCATGCAGCACGCACGGTGTCTTCCCCGATGTGTCGTGCGTGCTACGTGGGATGTCGCAGCTACGCTGGAATGGCTACGCTGGACTCAGCCCGGCTGGGGCGTTGTTTCGTCCGGTCGCAACCGGTCTGCGATCCCGTGCTAACATTGCATTAGATTATTGCGTGTAGTCCGTAAGCATGTACATCAATCATATCCATCCATCTCTCGTCCTTCCTGCCTCGCGCCTAATAAACAGCCGGTCCGGACCGGGACAGCGCGTCGATGGCCTGCTCGATCGTAATGACATTGACCGGCAGGAGAGGCAGAATGCCTTCGAGGATGATCTTCTGGTTCTGCGAGGAATAGGTCGAGGACGTCTCGAACGTGTTGTTCGAAATGACATAGCTGGGGCGCATTATCAGCGACGGGTTTCACCCGCAGTGGCAACCGGGCGGACTTACACCTGGTAGTTGAGGTCAAAGAGACGGATCGCCGTGCTCAGCACCACCCCGGACGTGCGCAGTCCCGACTATTGAATTCGATCGCGGTCAGCTTATCTGTTGCCGTCACTCCAGTTCAATCCATTGATTGCGCCACGTACCAGAATGACGGTGTCGATCTTCTGGCTGCTCAGGATCTCCTCGAGCGGGTTGCCGGCTCCCGCGTAATAGCGGGCTTTTTGTATTATAACATCCCAGTTCTCCAGGGGCTTGAAGGCCGGGTACAGCTGCGAGCCGGGACTCGACTCGGTCAGGTTGCCCAGGGAGGCCACGGCCTGTCCGAAGGGGGTGTCTGGCCCGATCTCGGGCCGCTGGACGTTGGAGAAGTAGATGCGGGAGAAGATGCTCAATGGGGGAGGGGTTTGCTTGTGGACGCTGCGGTCGTTAATGGCCGAGCAGTTGAGAGTTGAGGGGGTCGGACACTCACGCATCGATCCACGTCGCGGTGTTGTTGATCCATGCCGCGCCCGCCTGGGTGGTGTTCACCGCGGCGACGAGATCGTTGATCAGGTCGAGGTTGAGCACGGCGTAGTGCTCGCCGAAGCTGAGCGAGGCGTCCGTGACGGTCGGGGTGATGTTGAGCGAGGAGCCTGGGCTGGCCGTCAGAGCCCCGGCTGCAAGAGCCAGACAGGCGAGGGTTGACTTGAACATCATGTTGTAGGATATCTACTGGGATGCGGATACCACGGTGGGACGGGACAGGGGGGAGCTGAGCGATTCTGCAGGCTGTTTATGTAGGTTTGTTCAAATTCATTTTTTCTTCTTCGCCAACTGAGCTAACCAGCACCTCGTAAGCACATCCTTTGCATCATTTGCGCTGATCTCCCTCGGACCTCCCACTAGCAGAACATGGCTGAGCCGGGCTATAATCGCGGGAAAGCACGCACCACACCTTCGTGAATGTGAGTGCCTTGCTCTCAGACCCGAGCAACGGCCATCGCACCTACAGGAGGTGTGTGTTCGAATGCAGGTACGCTGGCTATCTATCGATCAGGCAGCTTGATCCGAGGAACCCTCTGGGGATGGAGCCGATCCTCTGCAGATCGCTCGCCAAGTGGGCCGCTTAAGGCTTACTTTTACGCCTTGGGGAAGGCTCCGACTTGCCGAGTTTCCTGATCATGAAATCTACTTACTGTGTACTCTGTACATGTGAGGGTGACGATGCGATCACCATGCAGAGGCGTTGCGAGATCGGATGAACTGGAAAAATATTGAAGCTTGCGCAAATATCATCCGATTCCTGCGAATACTGCATCCATGCTCGGTGGTTTGCACCCGGGAACTAGTAATATATCTCCTGAGCTTGCACGACTTGCCTCGGTGCGTCAATTACTCCGTGCCGTGCTTGATGGCGTCCAAGCGGCGGACACGGGAGACTTTATTGCTGGTGCCATACTCGTCTGGAGTAAACACGGGATATCGACCTAATAGTGCTTGCGCTGTAGACCTGCTCTTCTGCTGCCGTCAATCTTTGCCACTCCCACTCCCATTCCCAGCCCTGCCACGGAACCATTCAAAAATATGAACAACAACACACAGCCTAATGCAGCCCAGCCACTGCAATCAAAGAATGCTGCTCAAGTTGAAACGGGCGCGAGGGCGGGTTGTGGGAGGTGGGGAGATGGGGAGATGGGGAGATGGGCTGGCCTGAATATACTTTACCCGGCCTCTCCACAGCCGTCCCTCATCCGTCCCTCATCGCCCACCGTCCAGAAGTCTTTTCCGGCGGACCCGCCTCGTCGTTGCTACCTATCTATAGACGGCCCTATTTAAAGAATTCCAACAGAACACCCCCCCGATGGCGGTGCAGCTCATCGCCCGACACGGAAGATATTGCTGGCGATACCAGGCGGATTTCTTGGCTGTCCCTCCCGACTGCTAAGCGATGCTCGGCTGCTACTAGTAGGGCAGACGACAGGGCAGGCAAAAGTTATATCCTCATGTCTTGAGTGGCCAGTGGCCAGTGGACAGACACGACGGCATCTGCCAAGCCGGCCTTCTCATTTTTCTCGGCTGCTCGCCTCCGTCGGATGCAGCCGCTGTCCCGACTGGCGATGCCGGGTCATATGCATGCAGATTCCAGGCAGCCTTCTGTTCCCGATGCCAGGTTGGTCTGACAGGACCATGGACACACCCAGGGCATACCTACAGGCCCAATCAGAGTGACGGGGCTGGGCTGTAGGATCCAGCACGAAACACATTGGGTCTCTGGCGGGTGTGGCGTGCAGACAGGGCCTGCACTCTGGACCCCGACGGCCGACATGGAAGTGACTTCATCCCCATTCCCCAGAACACAGACTCCATCCCGCTGCCCCGAAGTGGGCAGGCAGGCAGGGGCAGGGCCGCGGCCTCCACTTGTCTCGGTTGTCTCACTTGTGCCCGGTATATTCCATGTGCAAGCGACATCGAGTATAGTATGCTGTTGTCCGACGCGTCCCCTACAGGCCAACCAGTATAGGTATCCCACTTATGTACTCCGTAAAGTGCATCCGTCCCATCCGAGCATTTTCCAGAAGTAGAACCCGACTATGCCTACCCTACCGTACTCATCCCGTAGGCCGTAAGGCCGCAGACGGCAAACCCATAGACACTAGATGAGACCCATGTCGGCATGCCTAACACCATGCATGGATGTATGGCTACCATAAGTAAGCAAGTAAGCGCAGCAGACCCAGCCCAGCCCCGACTCGGAGCTAGCGAGGCCCATAATTAGAAGGAGGATGACCCTCAGCCTCAGTCCCTGACTCCCTTTGGCTGAAGGGGCGACGCAGTGGAGATATCAGGGGGCGAGCCGTAGCGGTGTAGTGTACCTAGTACGGAGTACCTAGGACCTAGGACCTACCGAAAGGGTACTGGTAGTGGTAGTGACCCCATTCCATTCCCTTTTTTCGGGGTCCAGATTAGGTACCCATATTGACTGATACTGTGTAGACCCAAGACCCATGGCCCTGACCATGACCATGACCCATAGCATACCCCATAGGCCCGCAGCAGAAAAAGAAGAAGGGTATAAGTAGCCAGACCCTTCCTGCTCGGGGCTTACACTACCTCTTCTCTCCCGCATACACATACACACACACACACACACACAAAAAAACATACATAAAGTATATTTCTTTACACTCGTTTCACAACCCTTACTTAACCTACTACCTATATTCACCCACCACAGCCCCCAAACCAACACAAACAAATAACCAGGCCAAAACCCCCCCCAAAATGTCCTCCACAACCCTCACCACCACCTCAACTGCATCAGCAGCATCCACCACATCAACATGCCACGCCTCCCTCTACGACATCCCCATCAAAGACGCCGCCTGCGCGATGCCCATCGCCTACACCAACAGCTCCGCCATCATGAAAGGCTGCTGCGGCTCGGCGGAAGTCGTCTCCTACTCCAGCTGCGACTACTACTGTCTGGCGGAGGACCAGACCGTGCACGTGCTGGGCGAGTGTCTGGACAAGATCGTTGGTGGCGGGAACTTCTGGTGTAATGCCAATGCGAATGCCACTGCTACCGGCACGACGGTGCCGACGAGTGGGGCGGGGACGGTTGTGGCTACTGGGACTGCGACGGGGACGGGGTCCAGTGGTTCTAAGAGTTCCGGGACGGGGACGGCAAGTGGAAGTTCTAGCTCGTCGACGAGCTCGAGTGCGGCGGGGAGTGTGGGAGTTAGTGTGAAGGGCGTGGGGCTGTTGGCGGTGCTGGGGCTGGGGGTGGTTGCGGGGGGGGCTTTTTAGATCCTTGATGAGTTTGTTTTTGGGGGTTGAGGGGATGCGTTGGTTGTTTTGAGAGGTGTGGTGTGGTTGATATCTTGGGGTTGGTTGAAGTGGGTTGGTTGAGATGGGTTGAGATGGGACTGGACTGGGGTTTGATATTGTGAGATTGCTGTTGTTATTGTTGGTTGTTGGTGCTGCTACTGCTACTGCTGTAAAATAACTGGCCCGAGATCAAGACATATGGTGGGCTTGGTCTTGCCGGTCTGCCTCGTGGCTATATCTTATTTGTATATTGTTTTAATATCATCGCTGGACACTTACTTTCTCATATTCTGCACATGGGAACTGGATTGCGAGGGGCCTTTTTACTTAAGGACTTGGGGTAACTAATACCTACTACCTACCACCTAAGGCACTACCTTAGTGCTCAGATATCTACTTACCTAGATACTTACCTACCTATCTACCTACCTAGGTACCTACCTAGGTACCTACCTAGGTAGTAAGTACCTAAGTACATAAATATCTATCACCTAGACAGCATTTACCCTCCACCCCACGGAAGATCCGTTTCACCCAATCTCATACAGTCTAAGATCCATTACACACTCCCCTCTCCACACCCCTTGATTGAGGCTGAACTGACGCCCCCCCTTCTCCCCTTCTTTGCTTGGTGGTTTGGCTCGGTTCGGTTCGGTTCGATCGACACCCCTAGATGGTCTCGATCGGACCTTTTTCAGTAGAGATCAACGTCGCCCTTCATCTTTGTCGGGCTATTAGAGTGACTGGCATGGCTGTGAGTTTCTTAGGGGGTTGTTTTGTGGGATTAGGGTGTAGGTAGTTACTAGTTGGCTAAGTAGTTGGTGGTTAGTGGTTGGTGGTGGGTTCTGGGTGAAGATATATACACTACTTAGCACCAGTATGTGTCGGAAATCTAACAAACATTAAAGAGTTCTGAGGTTGCTGCAGATTTACCGGGAAGATGTCTTGATCAGTAATTATGGTAGAGTAGTAGTTTAGCTATGTGCTGGCAGGTTGAAGCTATGCAGGCAGGCAGCAGAACTCAGCAGGCTGGAGGTTCATGCTTCAATAGCTGCATATCCACTAACCGCAATAGGCGTGCCCAGAGCAAATCCCCAGCCCACATGCATGCGTTTCAGGAAAGGAGCGTCGATCAAACCGCAGGGGTTGTCGTCAGAGAAGATCCTATGGTCGGCAGGTAGTAGGTAGGTCAGATAGGTTCCTAGGTAGGTAGGAAGGTGGTTTATGGTTTGTTTCATGTCGGGATCGGCGTCCAATACATAGTCCCTAAGGTAGGTAGGTACCTAGGTTAACTACGGGGAGTTTGTATACCATTTCCCTCATAAAGGTAGCAGTCACATCCGTGAAACCATCCCCTGCAGAGGACAAGGATCTGACAGATTCTAAATATAGATATATAACATTGTGGCATGTCTGCCAAACAAGAATCTACGGCAGAAAATGCTGCAGGACGGTGATCTAGCACCATACTCAAATTCTGAAACAGGGTGACATGCCGGAGTGACACCTCACCTCCAACCCTCTCTCCCGAATCTTCCAGCCGTCGGGTTCCGTCGTGTCGTGTCGTGTCGTGGCGATACGGCGCTCATAGAATACGAGCGAGAGACATTCGCCCGGGACGAACAGTCTCTGATCGCAATGCATGTTAGTATGTTGCGGTGGGAGGTGGGAGGTTGGCGTTGTTTCTTCCTCCCCCGTGTTCTTCATTCTTGGGCGGTTTTACCGTCTCCAGCCTGTCGGTTTTGTTTCTGGGGGTGACAGCCTCATCGTCAGAGAGAGTAGATACATAACCATCGCTGTCACTTCGCTGCTTTCTCTGGACCTTCGAGGAGCAGAAGAATCATGGGGGCGTTCGGGGATCTCAGCGTCGAGACGGTCGTCGAGGTCCTCGGCTATCTTCCAATAGAGGACATCCTGTCGATGAGGCTCGTTTGCCGTAAGTGCAGCACCTGTTTGAATTGTCTGATTGAGCATCTAACATCGTAAAGGGGACCTCGATGCCATCGTGATGGGAAATCTGTTCCACGCTGCTCCGGCGGACGACAGAGTCAGCAGTGCCGTCGTGTCGCGCGCTTTGCTGGAGCAGATCACTCGCGACCAAGCGTCACACCACAATATCCTGCAAGTTCTCCTCAGGATGAAGAGCCTAGCTAGTCTGTCCGACAAAAGGTTGTGTACCAAGGACCGATGTCTGCAAGCAGTCAGCGTCGCCTTGCCCATGTACCAGGGCCCTCCGTGGGTCTTCGAACACCACAAAGACGCCATGCGCTGGACTGAGGCCTGGGACGCCACTACCATCCTGACACTGGCCGCGTGGATGGGCATGAAGAGCGTCGTCGAGCGTCTTCTATCTGAGGGCATGGACGTGGGCACCAAGCATCCGGTTCTCGGAAGTGCCATGTACGCTGCTGCCCACAACAACCACAAGTCTCTTGCACGCATGTGCGTCCGGTACGGTGATAAGCGCAGACTAGAGGGCGCGTATGGTGATGCCTTGCAGGTGGCTGGATACAAAGGGTCTCGCGATGTCATCAAGACTATCTTGTCGCTTGAGTGCGCCCGCGGATTGCGGCTCTTCAAGTCTCGCCTCTACAGCTATGGCCCGTTCGGGGGCGCACTAGCTGCGGCGGCGGCGGCGGGTCATAAAGGGTTGGTTAAGACCATGTTGAAGCTCAGTGCGAAGCCCACCGTTCGGGGGTCCTTTGGCCGGACGGCCCTGTTGTATGCTGCGCGTCGCGGCAAAGCAGATGTCGTCCGGGTCCTGATGCGCGCCCCGTTGACCGAGGTCAATGCAACCGATATCTTTGGGAATACGGCTCTAGTGGCTGCAATCGTTGGAGGCCACGAGAGCGTAGTGAAAGCCCTTGTTGGCTGGAACGAGGTGAATATCAACTGGGGAGGCAATCGCGACACCCGGCTCACTCCCCTACTTCTTGCCTCCCATCAAGGCAAACGCCGCATCGTGGAGTTGCTTCTGCAACGTCCCGACTTGGATCTGAATCATGAAAGATCGGGGATTCCTGCCATCCTGGCTGCCACGTTGAGAGGTCACACGGATATAATCGACCTACTCTTAACACGGCGGGACCTGAACCTCGAGTTCGGTCCAGACAAACACTTTCTGCTTCTTGTAGCGACCCGTGGCCTTGCAGACGTCGCGAAGCGCCTAATGAATTGCCAAAGAGTCAACCCAAACTTCCGAAACGATCAGGGCGAAACAGCGCTGCACCTCGCCGTCCGGAACGGTCATGAAGAGGTCGTCGCGATCCTCCTCCGAAACATCCGTACCAACCCCAACATCACCGATTCGCAAGGAAAAACGCCTCTGATGTACAGCATGTCGAATGACAACAACGCCATCACCCGACTGCTGATCGAGGACCGTCGAATAAACTTCACCCTCAACGACCAACACGGCACCACGTTACTGATGCAGGCCGCCCTCAACAACAACGCGGGAGTCTTCTTCATGGCTCTGCCGCGCTGCGTGGACGTCAACCAGCAGACCGCAACGGGGACAACAGCCCTTCACATCGCCTGCACGGTGCGCTCCACCTTCGCCATCGAAGCCCTGCTCGACACCGCAGACATCGACGTGAACCGATGCGACAACGCGCAGCAAACTCCCCTGCACTGCGCCGTTTCCTCGGGCAGCATCCTCGCCGTCGAAGCCTTACTGCGAGTCGAAAAGACCTTCCCGAACGAACTCGACCGCCGATACATGACCCCCCTCAGCATCGCCGCCAGGCGCGGATCAACCATCGCAGTCGAATTACTCCTCCAGCACCCCAGAATCAGCGTGAACAGGCGCTGCGGAGACCACAGATTGACTCCCCTCATGTTCGCCGCACAGGAAGGCCATCTGCCCGTCGTGACAAGACTCTTGGCCCACGAGATGATCGACGTCAACCAGGTGGATACCCTCAGCCACACTGCTCTCGCGCTCGCCGTCAGTCGGGGCTACTCGCAGATAGTGCGAGCGTTGTTGGCGCATCCCGACACGGATCCATCTCTGCAATCATACCTTGGACGGACACCGCTGGTGACAGCTATCAAGCGCGGGTTTGTTAACATCGTGAGGACCCTGCTCGATCACGGCGTGTCTCCTGACGATTCAGACCCGAAACTGCGCACCCCACTGTTTGTTGCGGCGGCGATGGGCCACGATGATATTGTCGAGCTGCTCCTTACTCAACCGCTCGTTCATCCAAACAGGCCGGACTCGAATGGGGATACCCCCCTCTTTGCTGCTGCGAGGAACGGACACGTGAATGTGGTGCGGATGCTGTTGCGACACGGCGTGGGTTTTGATCGTCGCCGGAGGTCGTGCGAGCGGTTGTTGAATTACGTTGAAACGCATGAACTTTTCGGGGTGCTGCGCGCGTTGGAGGATAGAGGTGGGTGATAGAGAATTGTCGTGTTGGATAGTGTACAGCTGGATGCAACCCCATGATACAGCATTGTAAGTAAAGTCGGGTTCATCCATCATGGAGTTTGGGTTTGTGTTAGCGAGAACCACATTGAGCCAGTCATTTAGCCAGTTGTCAGTTACATCTGCATACCACCCCACACCGCCGTTAAGAATAATAAACCATTAGTCAAGTTTCATTAACTCCCTAATGACATTAAGGTTGTTGCTCTCGTAGACGAAGAAATCATGCAACATTTTGTCGCCCAGAACCACAACCACAACCCGCAGAGACCGCTATATGTACAGAGGAAAAGAGAAAGGAAAACAAAACCCATGACCATGTCGGTCCCAACCAACCCATGGATAATGCGACAACGATGCTGTGGACGCCAGAGCGAAGAGATGAGATCTGTGGAAGACGAAAGGGGAAGGGAAGAAAACCGTTCTAATACAGCGGGGACAAACAGAAGCGAAACACCATCCTCTGCGCTTGGCTGAAACAGGCCATACAATCAATCATATCATCTCATATGGCGTTTCCGGACGCGTGGACGGAGCGGGTCGACTCGGATCGGATCGAGTGCTAAAATACAATGAAGGGGGGGGGGGCAGGCATTTACAGGAGGGCCTTGTTCAGGACCTAGACAGATAGAGAGTCAGTATGGCTATGACGGGAAGAAGAGAAGCAGAAGAAAACATACACTCCATCCACCGGCAATTCCGGCAACAATACCGCCGGAGATCATCATGGGCTTCAGCCCGCGGGTGCTCTTGAACAGCATGCCGCTCAGCGCACCCGCGACGATGCTGTTGGTGGCGTCGTGCTTCCCGCGGGCATACCCGATGCCGGAGTTGAACCCGTTATACACCATGGCCACGACACCGGCGGAGTTGCCGAGGAAGGGCCCTCTTCTCGTGATGGAGTTGAGCACCCCGTTGAGCCGGATCTTGGGCGGGGCGTTGGCCGGCGTCTTGGCCAGGCCCTCCGACAGACCCCATACACCTCCCAGCGTCAGGGCGGCCAGATAGGTCGTGCCGGCGCCGTAGCAGAGGTCGTCGGACCAGCCGCGGGACGGCAGCAGGGATCGGGAGCCGGGGGTCTGGTCGAGGGCGGAGTCTTCAAGCGTGATGTAGTCGAGGGTATCTTGGTTCAGGCCCGAGAGGGGATGAAGCTGGGTGGGATCGGGGAAGGCGGCTTCGGAGAGGAAGGAGGTCGCATCTTGCGCGGTGGTCGGGTCGTAGGTGTCGGGCCCGGTGGTCTGTTTGCGACCGCTGATCGACTCCCAGATGGACATTGTGGCGGGGGGAGGGGGGGGATTGTGACGGAGATGAAGGGAGGAGCAGGAACACTCGGCAGGGGGGCACGGGAGACGAGAGGTGGGAGGTGAGAGGCGAGAAACGAGATAGACGGGATGCGCGAGGCCGAAGCAGCAATCGAAGCCTCGAACAAAAACTTCAGCCCCGTGACACCCGCAGTTCGCGGTTCTGGCCCCGGAACGGAACATGGTGGCCCCGGCGCTAACCGCTTTGGGGGGCCCGCCTCGAAAATCCACCGCAAAATCGCAGCAAACGCGGGGAATCATTCGTCGCCGTGCCAATCGACATTGCTTCATTGATTGTTTGGTTCATTCCTCGTCCGAGGCTGGCGGAGTCGGGGCATGATACCGCGCTGACACCATGGCTCAGAATTTACTTGCAGGGGGTGCCGCGACCCCCGTGCTAGACATGGAGCTCATCGCGCAGAATATACAACTTTTGCCCGAGGAGACTCTTGCCCGCATTGGCAAGGGCCCGTTGGTCAAGTTCACCCATGCATGTGACGATCAGGAGTATGCATCCCCCCCTGCTCACCTTTTTAGGGTTACTCATTCTATCCATGAGATTATTATCTAACGTCAAATAGAAAAGTGAGCCGGGTCTTCCAATCTCTGCTGCAGACCTATTCCACGGCCTCACTCTCCCATGCGCACACGACCACCGCATGCAATGCCCTGAGCGCCTTTCTCGACGCAGCCCTGGTCTCGTCTGACGAGAGCACGAGGCAGCTCGCCCGCTCTGATGAGACCTGGCTGGCCGTTTTCGAGGTCTTCATGGCCCGGTACAAGGACGTCAAGCCCAAGCCCATGAAGCAGGTTCTGGAGTCGCTGGTCTTGCTCCTGGCCAAGACACGCCAGGAGCTGGATCGCTCGGCGCTCTGCAAGAAGATCATTGCGGCCACCATTCCCAGCGTCATCGTCGGCGAACCGCGCGCCCGCTTGAAGGCCTCTTTCGCCGCGCTGGAGATGCTCCTGCGCAAGAACGCCATCCCGCCCTTGGAGTTCATCTCGCTGACCGACCAGTGGCTCCGGAACCACCCTGAGAGCTGGACGTCTCTCTTCCAGGACCCCTGCCAAGCCCTGTCTATCGATATCTCGCAGTACCTTCAGGGCAGCCTCTCTGAAAGTGACACCCATCGGATCACTACGGCGATCCTGGTCCTGGGCATGTTGGCTCGAGGCACCAAGGCCGAAATTGCCGCGGCCTCTGGTGACACCATGTCGATTTTCTTCCAGAAGGTCAAGGCTGCATCGGATGCTCAGTATTTCGTGTCCGTCTGGGTGGCCCCCGTTCGCCATGTCTTGCTAAGGAATCTGGACAACCTGGAGTACATGTGCAACTACGTTCTCCAGCCCTCCTTTGGAAACGACCCGGCGGGATTCAAGGCGTTCATCGAGATGTTGCCGTTGAACAGTCTTCTTGCGGGTGACATGAGCGATGCGCCTTTGGCCGAGTTCATGCTGCTGTTTGCGTCGTTGCAGATTGCGAAGAAGATTGGGCTTGTCCATGAGGACCGTGAGTATTTCCTTTGTGCCATGTGGCTCCGATGCTAACGCTGCGACAGACTATATCCCCAAGCCAGGCTCCAATGACGCCGATACTGCTCTGGTCTTGAAGAGTGAGGTCATCGGCCAGTTTCTCTTCCACCGTGATCTGACTATCCGGATTGCAACGCTTTCGCTGCTTATTACCGCGCCCTCGACAACCAAGCCGGTCTCGTCGGCCACGATGAAAGCCATCTTGAACGGACTCCCATCCATGTGCACCGAGTCGGATTCTTACTCGAGAGGCGAGGTTTTGAGCATGATTCGCAAGTTGATTATCCGCCTGAAGGGCGGGCTTTTGGAGGACCAGGATCGCCCAGTCGAACAGAAGGCCCCGGCAAACAAGAAGCCAAAGCTTGCCCGGGACGGCACCGCTACTCGAGCCTGCCTGCAAGAATATCTTGACCTCCTGAAGGCGGACCTGCGGCCCACGGCGTCTTACCCTCGTCACGTTTCCGCCTTGAAGACGCTGATTCTTTTCCTCGAATCCGGTCTTGATTACAGATATGCCGCAACCGACGGTATCAAGACGAAGTGGGTCACCAATGTTGAAGTCTTCGAGCCGACCCTGCTGAGATTGCTGGTGGACCTTTTGCTGGACCCCTTCGAGGAGGTGCGGGCTACTTCGCTTTATGTTCTCAAGCTGTTTCCTCGGGACGCTCTATTCAACAACGCCACGACCCCAGGCGAGAGTCCTGTCGAGATCCCGCAGATCATCGAAGGTCTGACCAAAGCAGAGCAGCTGGCAAGCAACACCAGCAGAGCCGACTTTGCCGACACCGTTGCTCGTTTGTACCATATCCTCTTTGGCGCAGCAGCTGTGGACGGTGAAGTTGTGGCCGCACGGTGGTGGGAGAACAAGTACATGGTCGTCGACACTCTGCTGAAGAAGCTGGAACAGAAGCTCTCCCTTCACGGGGGTCTGTTCAACTCTTCCATGCGTGATGCGCCCTTGCACGGTTACGTATCCGCTCTCAGGTACTTGGAATCGCGATTAATGCTGAGCCCATGCTGACGAACTTAGATACATTGTTGCGACGCCCGACTTCTACACGCTGGTTTCACACGGACAGCCTGCGCATGACAACTGGAAATCCATCCACTCGAGGATCGTGCAGGTGTGCGACAGGATCTGGAACGGAGTCAAGCCGGTTCTCTGCATTGACTCGCCGGAGGGACATACGGATGACCCTATTGAAGAGCTTGGTGTCGGTCCCAAGGATATTTTGTCATACTCTTGGAGAGCGCTGCGAGAGTCCAGGTACGTTCTGTCTCTGTCTATCAATATCTATCGCTGACCCCCGCAGTCTTCTACTGCATGCCACCATTTCCAACAAAACGTACGGCCCGCAAGGAGATTCCGAGTTTACGGTTGGGCACTTTGAGAAGATTGGAACCGTCAGCTTCACCCAGCTTGCCGAACTCCGGCACAGAGGTGCATTCTCGACGGTGTCGCAGACATTTGCTACCTGCTGCCAGCGGTGCGGCCAGTCCAGCAGCCCGGAAATCGCCGCGCTCCCCAGTCGGTGGTACCAGGTAAGATTCCAGCCCTGAGGCGAAATACAAACGCTCACCTTCTATAGGAAGCCAAGAAGATCATCTTCGAGTCGGCTTCGAAACTCACCCGTCGCTCGGCTGGTCTGCCCGCACTCGTTGCAGGCATTCTTTCTTCCAATGCGCGCGGGCCGTTGTTCCAAAGTGTCATCAAGGACCTTCACGAAATCTCCCACCTGCCTGCCGAGCATGACAAGTCGCGACAGGACATGCCTCTGCCCCAAGTCCACGCCATGAACTGTCTCAAAGATATCTTCACCAACACCAAACTTGGACCCCACACGGAACCGTTCATCATGCCGGCTTTGAGATTGTCGGCCGAACGCCTGGGATCGCCCATGTAAGTCATTCGACCTTGCTTTCAAGCTGTTCTAACGAATTTAGATGGGCCCTTCGCAACTCCGGACTGATGCTCTTCCGCGCCCTGTTGACCCGCATGTGCCGCACCGGCACTGGCCTCGGATTCGGCGGCAACTCTGGCTCGGAACCCGGTGCGAGAGTGTCCCTCCAGAAATACCCGGGCTTGTTCGAACTCCTTCCGACTCTTCTCAGCCCGTCGGACAAGAGCACTGGCGCCAACGAAAGCGACACTGCCATGGTCACCGAACGTGTCTTCCCGGCATTGGAGCTGATTGCCGAGAAGGTCCCGAACATGCCCGGCGTAGACGACGAGGTCCTCCGTAGACTCGTCCGTGAGCAGTTCAACAGCCCGGTCTGGGGTATCAGAGAGCACGCGGCCCGCGTGTATGCGTCGTTGTTGGATCGTGCGGATATCCTGACCAGCATCAAGGCGTTGTTGAACGCCCAAGGGGACAAAACGCAGGACTTTCTGCACGGAGAAGCGCTCTGCATTAAGTATTCTCTCCGGAGATTCGCGTCGAGCTCCCTCTCCTTCTGGAACGGTATGTACATCCCTGCCAAAACCTACGGCCTATCTAATGAGCACAGAACACATCGACGAGGTGTCTTCCACCCTCAAAGACATCTTCGCTGCCTCTTTCCCCTTTGCAGAGTCCCCCTTCATCGCAAACACTCTGCTGGGGATCCTGAGCGACGTTGTCGAAAAGAGTATCGAGTCAGGCGTTGAGGGTAAGTCGAACCGCCAGCCTTTTAAGAAGTTCGCTAACTTTTCAGGACGAATCATCCCGACCCTCGACTATCTATCCGAGACTTACTCTTTCCATGTCATCCGGGAGTTTGTATTCGACTCGTCGCACCCGTCTTCGCAGACCCTCAGCACAACCCGCGCCTCATCCCTCCTCCGCCGGACCGTCGCATGGGTCACAGTGCTGCACATGTTCGTGGCCGACAAGCTGGTCGAGGTAGAGCCGCTCTTCGGTGTTGTTTCGCGCTTCGACCCCAATGCCGGCCAATGGGTGCTGGAGCACATCCAGGAGATCTTCGGCGAGCGGGAGCAATGCAAAACCGCTCTGGTCAAGCTCTACCACGACGTCATCCTAGGCGACTACCCCGAGGACGTCAAGTCATCCGCCATCGCCTGCCTGGCATCTGCCCTATCATTCATTCTGGACTTCCGCCGCGAACAGACCCCCCAGATCAACCTCCCCTGGGAAACCCTCGAGAGCCATCTCAAACTGGCCTCCAGCTCCCACATCTGGAACAGAGACCGATCCGACGCGGAGCTCATCCTCCAAGGATCCCTCCTATCCCTGAAATCCGCCCAGGCCTCCGACCTCGACATCCTCTCATGGGCCACGCGACTCCGCTCCGCAATGCAAGAGGAAACCGTACGCCCCCCTCTCCTCTCTTACTTAAACCCTCACTGACTCCCACCCAGGAATTCACCACCCGCCTCGCGGCCATCTCCTCCATCACCGCCTTCGCGCGGACCCTCCGCCCCCCGACCCAAACCCCCATCACCACCCCCGCCGCCCTCGAAATCTACCTCGTGCTCTACGACCTGCTCAACGACGACGACGAAGAACTGCGCGACCTCGCCGCCTCAACCACCTCCTGGGTGCTCTCCTACTCGTCCGTCTCCCCCAGCAAGGCCGTCGCGCTCTCGCCCCTCAACGCCAGCGCCCTGCTCTCGAAATTCCTCACCGAGAACTACGCCTCCTCGGCCCTCCTCGCCAAAAAATCCATCGCCTACCTCATCGACCACGAGCCCCGTCTCAGCAGCGCCAAGTCTCGCTACGCCTCCGTACAGACCCGACTCGATGTCCTCCGCAAGGAAAGCACCATCCTCTTCGAAGAAGAGAAGCAGAACCTCTTCATCGACGAAGTCCGCGAGATCGACCTCTGGTCCGAGAGCCTCGCCCAGCTCTCCGCCGACTCCTTCGACCAAGAGTCCCTAAACAAGGTCTACGAATGGGTCGACAGCGGCGTATCCTCCCTCCTGGCCATCTTCGCCAAGGAGTCCGAAAAGGACGGCCTGTTAGGATGGACCTCCAAGCCCGAGACATTCACCCTCGGAGTCAGACTCTTCGGCGTTGCTGCAGTCGTGGTGAAGGGCTCCGCGGCATCGAGACTGCTGGGCCAGGAGCGTGTTGGTGCCCTCAGAGCGAAGCTGCAGGCCTTGCGGGATGGTGCGGCCCCGGTGCTGGTTCACGAGGACTGGGTGGTTCGGATTAGGGCTGCGCTGGGGTGAATTTTTTTGTCTGTGGTTTAATGTTGGTGATGTGATGATGATGATGATGATTTGTTGGATAGAAAAAAGTATAGAGATGAATTTACGCTGTTCTTTTGTTCTTTTCTTCGTCTAGGTATTGGTATTGGTTCTAGGTGGGGTTGCTTTATGCTGGTGATGTGGGGTAGGCGTAGTGCACAGCTAAAGCAGACAAACACTTTAGTCTAGTCTGATATCGGGGATCGCATTCACTGTGGCAGTGGTTGCCCGCGGCGCTATGTGTTATGGTGCCTGCCAGCTAAGTCGGTGTCTCTGCTCATGTATTCATTCTTGTCTTAGAGCTCCGACGCGTCTGTCTACTTGCTTACTCTCACTCTCACTCACCTACCTATTTCAATATCAAACCCGACTGCGTGCAGAGTATCACCTCGCACGCGCCTACTTTCTTCTTACCATCTCACCCTTGAAATATCTACTTCCACCCCATCTACAGCTACAGCTACAGCTACACCCCCCTCATCTCAGTTCATCTCAGCTTAACACAACACAACACAACAAAACCTAACCAGAAGTACCCCCTCCCCAATCCCCAATCCCCATCCCAGTTTCATTCCAGTCTCAGTCCAGTCCCAATCCAGACCCAAAACTAACACCCTGACGCAGATCAAAAATGCACCCCAACACAACCATAACCATGATCCTAGTGAGCCTGGTCCTGAGCGTCACCATCCTAGGCTACATCCTCGCGATCTGGTGGCGGCACCGCATGCGCAAACACCACCGCAACAACCGTCTCGAGCGACCCATCACGCGGCCGCGCCGCCCCCGCCCCCGCACCCCCGAGACCGTGGTCTTCCGGACGGAGCTCACCCCGCTACCGCATCTCGGCGGCCGACGGCACTGGGTTGAGTGTCGGGAGCCGAGGGGGGCAGGTCGGAAATATCAGCAGGGGCAGGGTCAACGCCAGGGACAAAGCCAAGGTCAGGGACAGGGTCCAGGTCATCATGGTCAGGGTGAGGGGAAAAGCCGAGATCGAGATCGAGATAACCCTACCGGTACCGGCGGCGGTGGCGGGGAATGGGACAATGATAATGATAACGATCCAGGGCAACAAGAACCGGGGAAGAGAAGAAGTAAACCGGCATCGCGCGACGAGGAATGGGGAGCGATACCGCCCGCGCCGACACCGTCTCCTGCTGTGACCTCGCCGCCGCAGCGTTCGAAGCGCGGGAGTAAACCGCCTTCTGCCGAGAATCAGGCTGCTGGTGCTGGGGCGCAGAATGAGTGGGGTGCACAAGCACCACCGCCGGGGTCTCCGCGGGTGGGAAGTAAGCAGGGTTCTGGGACGGGGTCGGGGTCGAAGCAGGGGGGGAATAAGAAGCCTGCGTCGAGAGGGGAGTGGGAGGTGGAGCAGAGGGGGAGTAAAGATGGGGATCATGGGTCGCGGAGGGGAGGGAGTAGGGATGGGGAATGGGGGGGACAGCGAGGGAGTCGGGGTCAGGGTGGTGGGAGTAATAGGGATCGCATGACGGGGGCTTTGCCGGTTAAGAAGCCGTCGTCAAGGGATGGGGAGTGGGGAGGAGGCAGTCCGCAGAAGGGGAGTCAACCGGCGTCGCAGAACGACTGGAATAGTACGGCGGGGGAGGTGGGGGTCAGTCCGGAGGCGTTGACGAAGGCGTTGCAGGGGGCGGGGGAGAAAGAAGGGGGAGGGGGGGAGGAGCCGGAGTGGTGATTGTACCTAGTGGTGATGGTGTATGATACGATGTGAAGATGTATGAATACTATCCGCAATTGAGGGAAATGATGCTATTTATATGCAGCGGAGGTGGTCGCTGCGGCCGGCCCGAGTCAGTGACGTTGGTCCCCGCGAGCGTCTCTCTCCGTCTCTCGCTCGGCGGTGCCTTTCCGCAGCTTCGCTTCGCTCCTCCAGCCGTGTCTTCCCCCTCGGTCTGCATTATTGCATTCCCATCCATCCATCCTCCCATCCAATTCATGCTCCCTCCGTCTCGCCCCATCCCCTGATCAGGCTGCCGCCCACCACCATGTGGAACGACGAGGATAACAACCCCTACGGCGCATTCGATAACGAGGCGCACCTCTCCGAATCCCTGCACTCGGCCAACCTCTCTCCCAGTACCTCTCCCGCTCCCCTCTCCCTCTCCCACCATGCTGCCTGCCCCCCCGCGTGCTGACCTCCGCAGCTCTCTACGATCGCGAATATACCCCTCCCTCTCCCTCCAGCCGCTCCTCCACCGACAACCCCCCCGACTTCCTCTCGCAGCAGCAGGACCTCAGCGACGAGGACGACAGCACCGCCGCCTATGTCCCCGAGCAGCCGGGCCATGGCTACCTCCGCAAGAGCGTCTACGACAGCCGGATAGAGCAGATCCTCTACGAGAACCCGGAGATGCCGATCCTCATCACCGACGCCGGCAAGAACCACGAGGGCGGCGGCAGCTTCATCGTGTACACGATACGCACCGGGGTACGTGCGAACTACCGTCGGAGTAATCAGGCTAATAGATGCAGGATCTCGAGGTCCGCCGCCGGTACTCAGAGTTCGCCTCGCTGCGACAGACGCTCGTGAACCTCCATCCGACCCTCGTCGTCCCGCCCATTCCGGAGAAGCATACCATGGCCGACTATGCCGCCAAGCCCACCAAGGCCAAGGAAGACACTGCGATTATCGACCTCCGCAAGCGAATGCTGGCTGTGTTCCTGAACCGGTGTCGGCGGATGAAGGAGGTCCGCGAGGACGGCGTGTGGTGGAGATTCTTGGACCCCAACGTCAGCTGGGTAGGTGTGACCGTCACCGCTTTGGGGCATAACTGACTCCGTGTAGAGCGAGGTCCTTCATTCGTATCCCGCCTCGTCTGTCCCCAAGAACAACCTCAAAGCTCCTCCTCTGGACCCCGCAAACCCCACCCCTGCACATGCCTGGCTTCCGGTGCCCTCGGCCTCCGCGAAGCTCAAGTCCACGGGAGGCCAGGCCCCCGGTGCTCCCGGCCCTGCGGTCGAGCCGCCCAGCACGGATGTTGTCGGTCGCTTTCCACCGGAGTCGCGGAAGCTGAGCGAAAAGGAACTGGATCCGTACTTCATCAACTTCGAGGCCTCGACGCGCGAGCTCGAGCTGCTTCTGCAGGGCAACATCGAAAAGGTCAACCGCCGCACCCTAGCCCATCTATCCTCCTTGTCCGCCGACCTGATGGAGCTGGGAGCTCGGTACAATGGGTTTTCGTTGTCCGAGCAGTCTCCGACCGTGGCTGCGGCCATCGAACGGGTTGGCCAGGCAGCCGATACATCCTACATTGAAACAGAAGAGCTGTCAGCTGCGCTGAGCGCAAGCTTTGCAGAGCCCATGAGAGAAAGCGCCCAGTTCGCCAGCGTTGTGCGCAGCGTGCTGCGGTATCGGGTGCTCAAGCGGGTGCAGGAAGAGATGACGCGGGATGAGCTGGCGAAGAAGAAGACGCTGCTTGATTCCTTGGAGCGCAGTGAGATGGAGGCGAAGCGCATCGAGCAGTACCTCAGCCGGTCGACTCCTTCCGGAGGAGCGCCCACCAGGACTCAGCGTTCCCTGTCGGCTTCCTCGGCCGTGAGTGCTCCTGGCGGGCCGGAGAACGAGATCCGTCCTGCTGGCTCGGAGGACACTGCGTCTGTGGATTCCGGCTTCCCTCCCACGCACGGAGAGTCCATCAACCCCCATGCACCCCCGAACCCGGCGCACCGGCGGCCAGACTTCGGGCCTTCGTCTCCGGCGCACCGCAAAACGTCGAGCGGCACGTTTGTGGCGAACAAGATCTTCGGGCGGATCAGCCACGCGGTGCACGGCTTCGTGGATGTGGATCCGGAGCGGACACGCCGCGACCAGATCGGCAAGACGAAAGAGAGTCTGCAACAGGTATGTTTGTCTTGTGTTTTGCCGGGGGAAATACTAATGTTCGACAGTTGGAACAAGCCCTCGGGGTGTCCGAGAAGGACGTGAAGGACGCCAGTTCCGGGGTTCTGCAGGATCTCAAGCGCTTCCAGAAGGACAAGGAGCTCGATTTACGACGGTATATGGTCGCTTACGCGCGGTGCCACCTGGACTGGGCGCGCAAAAACCTGGAGACGTGGACGGAGGCCAAAGACGAGGTGGATAAGATCGAGGTGCGGTAGGGCGGGCGGGTTATTTGATCTTGGAGCGCTGGGCGTTGGTTTTTTCTGCTTGTTTGTGCGTGCGTGTGGGTGGCAACCATGCGCCGGCCCGGCAGACGTAATCCATGTAGAGCTGGACGAGCGTGTGCACGAGTCTGCCGCGCGCCGGCGAGTCCCTGTATGATGCGTATTTTAAGTCGTGCATACTTGATCAATCGTGATACGGGTGCTGTTGATAGCTGTGCCATTTCCCTGAAGATGAGGGCCATACTTACTGCATGTCAGACCCCAGCATCGGAGATATTCAGCCCTCCGTCCACCGTTCAATGTGATCCCTCACTCCACGCCGTATCATCTCATTTTTCCTTTTCCTTTCTCCTCCCATGGTTGATCCCAAGCAGCACCGCGGGCGGAAATAGTTCCCACGCGCCTCTGATTCATCAGATCAAGATCTACATTTCCGCAGGACTATGACTGCGTGGCTGATAGTATTTTTTTTAATCCCGCATTTGATTGATTCGGTCTTCACATGGATGATATATAGTAGGTACTAGAACTCCCACCTCCGGAATATTAATAATATCGTCGGCTATCTCTCTCGTCCTACCTTTGGATAAAATGATGTAAATGAACTATTTTAAGAGAGAAGCTAAATAGTATGTATTAACGGGCGTCGGATATCTTGCTGTATGACGTGGGGAGTGTGACGAGAAATAGAATAATAACGGGTCGAGGGTCAAGACAATCTCCATGGGGGCAATTATCTAACAGTATACTAGTGCTACAGTGTAATCTGACTCGATGCCCGGGTGGATGGAAGCCGGAGTGCGGTGATTGGCGGGGGGCCCTGGCAGCTGATGATTGAGCAACGGGCTGGCCGGCCACTGAACTGGCTGCCAACACCACCACATCCTGCCGTCTGACTCTCGACACCACTCACGTCCCCTCACGTCCCCTCACGTCCCCTCAAGCCCCTCAGCTCTCCCAGGTACGCCCCCCATCCCCAGCCAAGACGCAGGCTCACCCGTCCCAGATGAGACACCGCGGGCTGCTCTCGGCAATATCCATGACAACTGCCCGCTGCAAGGCTGAGTGAGCCGGATGCCGGATCAACATCTTAGCTCCAGCTAAGCTAAAGCCACCTTTCGGATCGGATAGTACTGTCCTGTCCACTGTCATACGAAACGGCCAACGTCTCGCCACACCCACGTCCACTCGCCAGTTGGCTCCCCTCCCCCCCCCAGCATGAACTGAGCTAAACACCACTCACTCTTCTATCTTGCAATGAGCCCTCGGGCCCATCCCGCCCAGAATGTCCACCTTCTCCATCGCCGAACCCAGTGACGAGCCCACCCCAATGCTTCCCCCTCGCATCTTCCTCCGCCGCATCCTCAAAGCCATCACCTTCCTGATTCTGTTTCTGGTGCTCCTCTACCCTCTGTACACCCACTATCACCCTCCGCCGCCAATCCCCTCGCCCAGCCCTTCCCCTCCATCCCCGGAGCCCCCAGAACCTCCATCTCTCCTAGAGCCACCTGCCAATTCTCCCGTCAACCCCCCAGTCAACCCCCCAATCATCCCCGACCCCTCCCCCCCAAACCCCATAAACCCGGACCCCATCCCCGAACCGCAACCCCAACCCCAACCCTACCCAGACACCCACATCACCGACCTCCCAATCCACGACCCCAGCATCATCTACAGCGCCAACACAAAGACCTACTTCGCCTACGGCTCCGGCCCACACATCCCCATCCACACGGCCCCGGCTCTCTCCGGTCCGTGGACGAAGGCCGGCACCGTGCTCGACGGCGACAGCATCCTCCCCAAGGGCGACGTCAAGGCGCCATGGGCCCCGACCACCATCCACCACAACGGCCTGTACTACTGCTTCTACGCGACCAGCAACAGCGGCTGCCGGAACAGCGCCATCGGCGTGGCTACCTCCTCGACCCCGGGTCCAGGCGAATGGACGGACCACGGGCCGCTCGCTGTCTCTGGCACGGGTATCACCATGTATCCGTTTGACCGGTCGAATGCTATCGACGTGAGCGTGATCGTTGATCCGAGGCCGCATCCTAATCCCAATCCCAATTCCAATCTCCAGCCTGGTGGCTTGACAGTGAGAGATGAGAACCCCCAAGAGAAACCCCAAGAGAAACCCCAAGAGAAAGACCCCAAACCGCCCGCCAAAAAAGCCTACCTATCATTCGGCAGCTTCTGGACCGGCATCTGGCAAGTCCCGCTACACGACGACCTCCTCTCACTGGCCATCAACCCGGACACCCGCACCGAAGATGTCCGACACATCGCCTCGGAGCCCTCCGCCATCCACCCGCCCGGCAAAAAAGCGAACGGAGTGTGCGGCGACCCCACGGGCATGCACCCGATCGAAGGACCCTTCGTCTCGTTTCGGGATGGTTGGTTTTATCTCTGGTTTAGCTGGGGCCGGTGCTGCCATTTCGATCCGGAGAAGTTGCCGAGGGCGGGGTTGGAGTATGTTCCCCTGTTTCTTTCTTCTTATTTTTGTCATCTCCTACTATATTACACTGCACACTGATAACTGCACACTCCGAACCCTATCTCTCATAATCACAGTCACAATCATTATATCTATATATAAAATGGTATACTGACAGAGAAAAAAAAAAAAAAAAAAAAGATACAGCATCCGCGTCGGCCGTTCCCGCTCCCCCCGCGGCCCCTTCCTGGATAAAATGGGCCGGGACCTGGTCAACGGCGGCGGGGAGATTGTCTACGGGTCGAACGGCGATGTCTATGCGCCGGGCGGGCAGGGCGTGCTTGCCTTGGAGGAGGGGGACGTGCTGTATTACCATTATTGTGAGTGTGCCTTCTTTCTTCCCTTTTCTGTCTTCTTCCTTCTGTCTTCTTCCTTCTGTCTTCTTCCTTCTGGTTTCTGGTTTCTGGTTTCTGGTTTCTGGTTTCTGGTTTCTGCACCCCATCAGGTTGGCATACCTTTCATGCCTGTTGTGTTGTGTTGTGTTGTGTTGTGTTATGTACTATCTACCCTACGTATCTACCCTGCCCATCCATCCCATCTATCATTCTCTGCAGTGATAGAAATAAGGATACGGCTGGCTAGATAGTAGCCATACTGGGTGGCCAGCCATATCTTCAAACGATGTGTACATGCATGGATGATACTAACTCGTTTCTCAAACAGTGCGTAAATCCATCGGATACGAATTCCACGTAAGTCCCCTTCCCTTTCCTACCTATCATCACCCATCACCCCAGATACCACCCTAAGATACAAGGGTAATTCATTGATATCCATGCTAATATAATATGTGCAGGATGCCCGACTGGGATATAGCCCGCTGGTCTACGTGGATGGGTGGCCGGTTGCGCAGTGACGGTTTCTTCTTTTCTTTTCTTTTTTTTTTTCATCTTCTCGTTTTTTATACATGTTTGTGATGCGATGCGATTTATTAGATATCAGGAGTTGGGGGTTGGTTTAGATCATATAATTAGAGTAATTCTTTGTGGTTTTTTGTCTGTAGGATTGAGAAGAATTGGGTAGGCGTAGGCTGGGTTTGTATCTATAGGCATGCAGGTTAGTAATTATTATCTTGTAGCACATCTACTATCTACTATTTATTATTTATCATTATGTCTGAGAAGAATAACCATGTAACGACTGTCATGAGTATCGATAGCAATCTATCTCAGTATTAGTGCAGCCTCCGATGGTTACTATCTATCATCATTCTACGTAGTTTCCGCAATGTCGTCCCTGCTCATAGTTTCCGATCTCACTATCCACCAGTCTCAAGGGCAACGAGACCGTCCGTTCTAGATGATTGGGCCTAGATGCATCGCCACATCGTGTCAGCAGCCCTTCCAGTCCCCCAACCGAAGACGCATCAGTTGGAGCTGCCTCGGCCTCATTGCCCGAACCAGTATCCGTCTCAACGTTATTCTCGTCACCGCGGTTTGTTCCCACTTGTTCTGGCCGGGAAGATGAATCGGAACAGGGACAGGGACCAGAGCCCATGCATCCCAGGCAAGTGAACCTCGAACTCGTCATATCTGGCACATCACCATTCCCACACTGGGTCTCTTGGGTCTCAGTCAGCTGAGTTGGCTGAGTCTGTTCCCGAGTCTCCGCAGTCTGATCACCCGATGCCTGTGTCTTCAGGACATCTTTATAAACAAGCACCGGTGCGGTCAAGCTCGGCCCCAGCTCCAGCAGACTGATTTCGCTCTCACTCAGAGACAGATCCCGGTGGCGCGGGGGGAGAGTCATACCTACTCCCATACTTATGCGTCGGATATCGCTGCTGTTTATTGTTGTGGCGATGGTTGTTTCTGTCGGGGTCGCTTTAATGGTGGTTGTTACAAGTGACTTGATGGTCGTTGTGACTGTGCTGGGACCTTGATCCTGGGGAGGAGATATTCCAGGAATAGCTGGGTTTCGGTTGTCAGGATGGTTGATGGTGTTGTGGTATCTGTCCTGCTGGAGATTGCGCTGCTTGGGAACGGGGGTTCGGTTCTCATCGTATGCCATAGTGCTTGGAGTCTGGGATGGGTGGTCTGGACCATTGGAGTTGGTGGCCCCGTCTTGACTGAGTAAGGGCGGGTTCAAACAGACATATGTCCCAGCGTCAGATTGCGAGACAAGGTACGGTTGAAAGCGTGTCTGTGGTCTTCCAGTATCTGAGTATGAGTGGTGGGACGGTGTCCGCTCTGGGAGTCGTGCGTCATATTCAGCCTGTGCCTGTGCTTGGAGCTGGTCTTTCTCTTGAGCTTCAGCTTGAGCTTGAGCCTGAGCATGAGCTTGAGTATTAATCAGAGCCTGAACCCGAGCGTCAATCTGAGCTTGTTCCTGAGCCCGGTCTTCCGCTAGACCCTGAGCTTCAATCTGTGTCTGAACCTGAGCCTCAGTCACAACTTCACTCTGAATCTGCGCATCAATCTGATCCTGCGTTCCAACCAGACCCTCACCCTGCCCCTGCTCCTGCACCCGACCCCTAACCGCCTCCAGATAAAAATGATCCAAAACCTCCCAGTCCGTATCCCCATCCACATGCTCATCCCACCCGGGACCTATCTCGATCCTCATATCCACATCCCCATCCGCCTCCGCCTCCGCCTCCGCCTCCACCTTCACATGCACACCACCCTCCGAATCCTCACTAATAACGCGATCTAGACCCACCTTCTCGTCCTCACGCACAAGCTGGTCCACATCCATATCCATATGCACTTCCGCACCAGCACCACGATCCAACACCGTCAAATCTTTCCCCATCCGGTGCTTCCCTCGACCCCTCGCGTTTTTGCCCTTACTCTTCCGTTTACTAACACGATACCCTCCGCGCGACGACCCAAGCCCTAACTCCGCTTCGTTGTCTGGTTCAGGCTCAGTGGGAAGGGCGGGGTAAGTAACTATTCCTGACCGTGTGGGCGTGGACGTGGACGTGACTGGTTCTGGGGCTGGGTTCGGGGTGAGTCCGTCCCGGAAGATAGGGTAACTGATGGGGGGCATTTTGGTTAGTTTTGGTTATTGAAGGATGGGAGGGAGCTTTGGTTGATTGAAGGAAGAATGGATGGGGGTTTGTTTGATTGAATTGATTGATTGAACGAGTGTGTTTGGTTGGTTGGTTGGTTGGTTGGTTGGTTGGATATTTGTATGGGTGTGTATATGGGTTGTAATGATATGGGGAGGAGAAAGAAAGAAAGAAAGAAAGAAGAGAGAGCAGAGCAGAGCAGAGCAGAGCAGAGCAGAGGGGAGGAGGAAGGGGGGAGGGCGGTTACTTACCCTTTTGCTAGCTGATGGGTTTGGGGGTCTGAGGGAGGGAGGGAGAGAGGATGGGGTAAGTGGACCTGGGGGGTAAGTAGGTGATTTGATGATAATGGGCAGGTACGACCTTAGTAGGCAGTGGGGTTGTTTTGGAAGAAGGGTGGAGAGGAAGGAACGGAGGGGAAGAAGAGGAAGTGAGGTTGAGGAAGGAGAGTGGTAGGGAGGCAGGTACCTAGGTAGGTAGGTAGGAGGGGGCTTACTTATGAACGGGAGTATTATTTATTAACTTCACGTTAGGTTTTGTGGGGGAATGAATGGTGTGGTGAGATGTATGTGCTTCTCTTGATGTGTTCTTCTGGTGATGGAGATCCAGTAAGCCGCTATACCTGCATTGACGTTGATCCGAGGCCGATAAACCAGCCGCATCAGATACTGAGGACTAGAACTGAGACTGGTCCTAGTACTTACTGACTGGCCAACCCTGGCTGGCAGGGTTCAGCTGAGCCCGCGTGTGACTTGAGCGGATGAGCCGCGCCACGTGGAGCTGACTGACTGCATCTACTTCGTACTTCCCACTTCCTACAGTCGTCCAGTCCAGACTAGACTACAGCTACTGCACTCTTCACTCAGAAATCCATTCAATCCTCACTCTCTACCCTCGGCTTTTGGTTCACCAGGCTGTGCCCGTGAACATGTAAATGCAGGACGGCGCCCGCCATCTTCCCATAAAATGCATGCAAACACCCGACTTCCCCTCTAGTTTCCCACCCCCGGCCCTCCCGTATTATAACATGGCGATAGCATCGACTTCATTCCGCGAAATCGTCCCACTCTGGCAAAGATCATTGTCGCCGCCCCTGGCGATCTAAACACCTGTATCATTCATGTCACATTTCCAAAACAAAGAAAAATGCCCCCTCGTCGCTCCCAAAGAGCCCCCCCCCCTCTTACTCGTCGTTCACCTTCAGCTCCACCACTGGCAGCTCCTCTTCCTCGTCGTCATCCCCGTCCACGCCGCCGAACGGAGGGATGTCCTGGAAGGTCGCCTCCTCCACGGGGGTTCCCGGGAATGCCGCGCCCCTGGGGCTGTCCGTGAGCGAGGCCATGCGCAGGTCCGTGTCGCTGACGTCGCCGTCGTCCCCGCCAACCGCCTGGTTGCTGGCGTTGTCGTCGACGTCCTCGTCGTCAGTGTTGGCTGTGGTCATCTGTGAAGGGCCGTGAGCATCCGTGACGCGACTGAACGACCACGAGGGCGCGGCCTCGGACCGGAACGGGCTGGGTTGCGCGCCGTCGCCGAACTCCTCGTCTTCGAAATCCATACCTTCCTGTCGCGTGGCTCGTCCGAGGCTCCGCTCGCCGAATGCCGGGCTGTTCGAGTACTCTGGTGGCGAGTCTTCATCCTCGTTCTTCGCCTGGGTTCCAGTTCGCAAACCACCATCTCCCGATTGGTGAGCTGCTCCTACTCCGGTTAAGGCGCTCGACGACCCATGTCGGGAGGAGCCGCCGAGACGCCGGCCTTCCCCCGACGGGGACGGCCCACGAGACTCCGCCTGGGATTCTGTGTCGCTGTTCGGACGCGTCGACGCTTCCGTTATCTCCTCCAGCACCTTGCCGCCCAGGGGCCGCTCGGACCGGCGGCGGTAGAACAGCAGGTACGCCGAGGATGTCACCACGCTCTGGGGGTCGATCGGTTTGGACACGGAAGAATCTAAAGCCCGTCAGTCATTGTCCGGCGCCGTAGGAATCATGCTTACCGTTGTATTCGTTCCACTGGCCGCTGATGAAGTTCTTGGCGTAGGCCGTGTAGTGTCCGCCGCCGAGGCCGCCGTAGTGGTTGTCGACAGCAAACAGGTCGTAGATCAGGCCCTTGCCATCCTCAGGCGCCTCCACGCGGCCCGTCATGTCCAGACCCTCCACCGGGAAGTCGACCAGAACGTCCAGCTTGTCACGGAATCCGCGGCTGGCGCTGAACCTCTTCAGGTGCATGACGAGAATATCCGGCGTCTTCCACAACTCGAATTTCTTGCTCGCTCGGCGGTGCTCCTTGCAACGCGGGCAGTACCAGGCATCGTTCTCCGACAGCACCTCCTCCTTGTTGAACTCGTCCAGGCACTCGTTGAGCGTCACTCCTCTCTTCTTGCGGGTCTGTCGGAGAGCACGGCGCTTAGCAAGCTCGGGGTCGGGAACCCGTTCGATATCACTCCAGGTCGGTGCCCCACGCAGCGAGTCGCGGTCTCGAATGTCTCCAGCGAAGAGAGCATCCCATGCCTCCTCGGTCCAGTCCACAATAATACCCTCACCCGGACGAATCATCGGGGCCTTGGGCTTGGGAGGGACGTCCGATTCGCCGCTGGTGCTCGCGGAGCTCTTGACGCTAGATGATTCTTCATCGCCGGTCTTTTCCTCAGCGTGTTCCAAGTCAGTTTCACGTAATATACGACACAGATCACGACTCACCGGTTTCGACTTCTTGACCGTCAGCGTCTTGATTCTGAAGGACATCCTGGGGTACTCTTTGTGGTCATCCAGAGACGAAAAGCCAGACGGAACAACCTCGTTCGATTTGAAGATCTTCATCTCGAAAAGGCTGCGAAGGTTGGGGGGGATGGTGCTCTCAGGCCGAGCGGGGCCATCGCTTTGAGAGTCCTCTGTATCGCGCATCGAAACGTCGACCATGCCTTCCTCGCCGTCCACGGACGCAGTCTTGATCTTGGAATCGGCCGACTCCGCATCGTCTTCGTTCATGACGACAGTGTCGGAGTCTTCCTGGTTGGCCTCGATCATGTTCTGCTCATTCAGGATATCGCGGGTGGTCATGGAGGCAACCTGAGACAAAACCTTTCGGAAAACCGTGTCATAGTCGCCAAACTCCTCCCGGTTGATGATCACATACGATGGCACACCGAAGAGTGACCGTTGGGCGTTCTTGGGGTTGTTCCCGCGCGGTTTCTCCACGCGGTTGAAGATCGGGATGAGCAGCCGATCAGCCCGAGGCGAGTCGATATGGGGAACCTCCTCATGATCCGAGCGGCTGAAGGAAACATAGCTTTTCGGAGCCTTGTCTGGGTTGTAGTTGGTGGGCACTGACTCCACCTCGTAGATGGCGATGTCGTCATTGTTGCTGATCTGGCTGTCCGCGATCGAGCTCGTGTTGTCGAACAGTTTGTAGAACTTGTACTTGTAGATCTCCGACATGACCAGCCGTTGAGGGTCGGATCCCATCTTCTTCGCGACCTGCTCCTTCAGGGACTTGATGCTGGCGTTCTTGTCGATCTCCACGTCAACGAGGACTGGTTTCTTGCCCAGCGGGAAGTAGAAGATCTCCTTGGCCCAGAGGTTCTCGATCGGAAGCTGCAGGGTGAGGTTGTTGAACGGGTCGAAAATGATGCTGACTTTGTCGCACGCAGGGCAGACGAGAGTCGACTTGTACATTCCAGCAAACAGATCGGTAATGACCGAGTCGTTGCGAGCTTTGTAGATATCCCAGCAAGTGTCCGCAAAATCGTGAAGCGCCTTCTTGTTATGCACCATCTCATCCGTGGAGTCCGGCTTCTCAATGTAGGGCTTCTTCATGATCCGGTTCAGATCCTCCTGCAGACCGTCCAGGAGGAACAGCAAGAATTCTTGCGAATCCTGCTGCCCGTACCCGGAAAACGCCGGACCGTAGCGGCCGATGGTGTGCTTCAGCTGTCGCGGGGCGAAGGACGACTGGCCGGCTTCATCGTAGATCTGGCGCAGCAAATTGGCATAGGCCTTGGCCACATCACCGTTGTGGGCGAGCGGGTTACTGGGGTTGAGGTCCTTCTTGTAGACGTCATCTAGAAAGTGGTTAGTACAACACATGTCATGTCTCGGGGTCAAACGTACTCAGGAAGTAGTGTGTTAGTTCCTCCACGCTGCGAACGCACTGCAGGGCGGAGTTCATGTAACAGGTGTTTCCGAGGTTGCTCAGACCCGTGCAGCCGCGGGGTTTGCCATCCTTGCGTCTTCCCCGAAGAGGTTCTGAGACCGGAGAAGACCGTCCGCTGGTGGCCGGGCTCTTGTTCTTCGTCTTGGAGGCGGCGATCTTCATGTTGCCGGCTGGTACACCCAGGCGGTTCAGGGTCTGCTTGGAGGCCTCGGACACCCACTCTCCGTTGGCACCCGGAAGCTTCTCCTCGAGCACGACAACTTCACTTCCTCCAAGGCCTGCAACATCCAAAGTCATACGGCCGTTGTAATTCGGGTTGGCGGTCTGATCCTTGGGTTCTTCGAGCACCTCCCGCTGGGAGCCCTCGGAGAGGGAAAGGAACGTGTTCACATCCAGCACCAGATTGCTTCCCGCGTTGGAAATCAGGGACGCAGATGGCGCGGGAGAAGCACTGCGAGATGCGGCCGGGGTGACTGCGGCGGACGCAGTAGCACTGCCGAGACCGCCGAGAACCCTCCACACACGGACCTTGGTCGACATATCGATGCCGGCCAGTTCTTTTGCGTGCTTCAGCCATTTCTGGAAGTTGGTGTGTCGGCTCGCCAGAGTTCTAACTGGGAGCATGGTCTTCTCTTTCAGCGCCTTGGGGGTAGTGCCCGATGTGTTGGTAAGCTTTAAGATGGTGTAGATGGGGGGGTTGATCTCGTATTGAACGTTTTCTCTATCTCCGGCTGGTGCGGTGTTGTGCGCGTAGCGGACGATGGCCGACGACTGCTCTGCGAGTCCGTGCCACTTCATGATCAGATCCCAGCCACCTTCGGGGATGATCTCGAAATCTTCGCCCATCTCCAAACCGGGCCGAAGAGGCACATACGACTCGTCGTTTTCGTCCTTGAAGCCCGCATTGACCGGATCCGTGACCAAGACGATGTCAGAGTTATCCACAGGTCCGATGTGTCCTTCCGAGGCCGCTTTGTCCGCCTTGTCGGCATGGGTGGCGCTCCGTGAGTAGACCTGCTTCAACCACGCTGTCGATACCGCGTATCCCTTCGCCTTCTCCTTCAACGGCTGCATCATGAACTGGGTCACCTGTGCGACTTGGTCGTCAAAGGACGGTTGCTCGGCGGACGCAACTCCGGCTTCCGCTTCGGCATGGGCTCGGGTCTCGGTAGGGGCGGTATAGGTGGACATGCTGGATGGGGTGGGATACACACTGTCCGACGCGGAGCTGTTCTCGTTTCCGGTGGAATTGTCGTCGCCGGATCCCGCGGTGTCCATGGACTCCGGGATTTCGGGCTGAGCTTGGGTGTCCTTCTCCGTCGGAACCACGTTCACGTCCGTATCCTTCTCCGCATCAAGCGGTTCGCGAGCATCGGGCGAGGTGGGCGGGGGATTGGCCTCCCCTTTATCGTCGGAGCCGGACATGTCGGTCGCGGGATCGCTGTACAGGGTCAGACCAGCGCAGGCGGCCGAGGGATAGTCGACGGGGCTTCCAGCGGTGTCGGGGTCGGGGGAACGAGCGGTGGCCTGGGCTCTGGTACCGAGGACCTCGTCCTGCAGATGGGCGGGAATGTAGCGTGGAGGCGGTGAAGTTGAGGAGCTCTGGCTGCGATGCGATCGGGGAAGGGAGGAAGGGCGACGGGAGGGCGAGGAAGACTGCTCGGAGCCGTGACGTCTTCCGGCCTGCGAGGCGAACGACAAACCCGGAAGCGATCCTGGTCCGCGAGGCTCTGCTACCTTACGGCGCTTTGTGGAAGACGTCGTGACGGGGAGCTGCTCACGTTTCGTGGCAGCTCGAGGTGACACGATGGGTGAATTCGAAACTGGGCTCGACACTAGATTGGCAGACGGTTAGACTGGGAGGGGGAGGGAAGGGGAGGGGAAGAGATGAGTGGAGGAGGAGGG
>KZ825868.1:62687-102521 GCA_003184645.1 Aspergillus ellipticus CBS 707.79 | reverse complement strand
GAACCTAGAAAAGGGACGATAGGATATGGGGGGGAAGACAGACAGACAGAGAGGCAGGTAGAGAGAGACAGCCAGAACCGACGACAGACAGAGAGAGACAGACTGGGCAGAAGGCGAGGGAAAAGAAAATCCGACTCCGTTGCAGGAAGTGGGTTAGTCAGTTCCGGGCCCGCTGGTTGGTGGTTTGGGGCAGGCAGGCCGTGGGAGGGGATGGGATGGGATGACAGGAACACTCACTTGTTTTTTTCTAGAAGAAACTCTGTGAGATCGGATCGGAAGAGTCGAGGCCCAGTCGGAGGGCGCAGGCAGGCCTGGCAAGTGCAAGTGGGTGGCCCTGCAGTTGCGCTGTGTGCTGGGTAGCACAGGAGAGGCGTTGGCTGGTATGGCCGGTGGCGGGTCAATGAGCGGGTGGCAGGCAGGGGACGGACTGCGAAGGGGATCGGATGGGAAGCTTGTTTCGGCCAGTATCTAGGCAATAATTCAGCAGGATGCGATCAGAAAACATCGTCCCGAGCCAATCCAGGGGACACCCCTTGCCTTTATACAACTCCCCAGAACAACACCAGAACTCGAGGCGGATTCGGCATTCAGGGCCACCCGGGATGTATTCATCCGTAATCTCAATACACCAACACCACCCACGGGGGCACGTCCATGGTAATGGTGGGGACTAATCGCAACACATTGGATGCATGGATCCCCAGATGGCTGGGACCACACAGGGAAGAGTCATACAGAGACTAACACAAAGGCCATTGAGCCTGTTGTTTCTCCTGGGCTGGATTCCTTTGAGCGTTCGTTCCCTAAAAATAGTGCCCCGTCATCCCGGGTAACAATACAGGGCAGCTCTCCCGCCACCAGACATACATCCAACACCCCCCTACTATCCACCAACACAAAGGCCGGCTTGCTGAACAATGGAGATTCAGAGTGACTTGGATTTGAGTGTTACTCTAAGTCTCGAGTGAGTTAGCATGACCCCCAATTACATCACATAATTAATAACCCCAACCTATCCTGAGGCCCCCAACAGGCAGTAGATCTATCACACCATCTTCAACAGTGTCAAATGTAGCAACTTCAACCCAGGCATAACAAGCTCATGCCCTCCCTCGACTGGCGTCTAGTAGCTTCCGAAACAGGCCTTCCCCTTCTTGCAGTTCATGGGGCTGCCCCATCTCCGCTACCCGGCCGTCCTCCAACACCACCACCACCAACACATCAAAGTCCAAGAGCTTCTCGATCTGGTGCATGATGACAATCACCGTCCGCTCCCGAAACTCTTCCAGCACCACCCGCTGGATCAGATCCGCCGTCTCAGAAGTGAGGTTGCTGGCCGGCTCATCCAAGACCACCACCGATCCGGGTCGCAGGAGGGCTTGCGCACACGAGAGAAGCTGACTCTGTCCTGCAGACAACGTGTCATTGTCCAGGACAGCCGAGAGACCACCTCGCTCCGAGACCGTGTCCCAGAGATGGACCCTTTCCAATGCTGTGATAAGCTGGGAATCATTCAACAGTCCTGGACATCCCAGCCCAAGGTTGTCTCGGAGTGAAATTCCTGGCATAATGTAACTTTGTTGTGATATTCCGATGAGATGGGATCGAAGCATCTCCGGGTGGAGACTTGCAGTGTCGACACCGTCAATGATAATAGAGCCACCTTTAATGTCGATCATCTGAAACAGTGCAGAAATGAGAGTGCTTTTTCCACTGCCAGTTCGACCACATATCCCCACCTTTGAGCCAGCCGGTATGCTTTTGAGTACATTGGGGCCATTTTCTTGGTACCGGGCAGTAATATTTTTATACTCGATCGATCCGTGCGGGGGCCACGGACGCCCAATATTCGGAAAAGCTGGCTCGTTTTGCCGCTCGGGGCTCTTTTCAGCTTGGGCTTGGGCTGTAAATTCCTCCAAGCGGGTAATAGACCCGAGTGAAATCTCCATAACTGCCCATTGAAGAATCAGCAGCTGCAGAGTCTCGTTGAGTGATATGACATTGACCAATGCCAGTCCTACTAGTGTGGAGCGAGTGCGAAACTTGATTGCCAGCCCGACAACTAGAATAGCGACACCTGCAGCTACCATATCCAACACTAGGTTTAACCATCTTTGGACCATGAATCGCTGGCAGTATGGCCTCTGAGAAGCACTAAGTAGATTGTGGTAATTACTCTAACTTTTCTGCTGCCAGCCGAACGCACGAATGGTGTGTAGACCGTTGATAGTTTCAAGGAAGTGAGTGCTGTGAATTGATAGATATTTCAGTTAGATACTATTGCGATGTTGAGCAGGCTATGTTTGCAAACTTACAGGAGAGGGCTTTTAGCCTCAATGTCCATAGCACGAACTTGCCGTGAAGTCCGAAGATAGAACCTCTGGATAGCAAGTACGACGATGAAAAGACCCGGAAATGCAATGAAAATGTAGGGAGAGGCACTGCACCGGCTGTCAATAACATAATAGATTATCAAAGCATATAACACATCTTGCGACAATAATAGCTTGAGCCAACGTTCCGAGAGCACATGTACATTAGTTAGATAATTCAGGCTAGCAGGTAGAGTCATGTACCTTCTGCGGCATTCAAAAACGTAATTGGCAAGTTCCAGTCGATCAATTGCATATCTTGACTGAACCTGGAATGGCTGTTAGTTCCATCCGAGACGCATTCTCTGAAAGCCAAGTCTAGCTCACTTGTTCATAATTGACCCCGTGTCTATCATGGTGAAAACAGGTATTGGCAATCTACAAGCCTCAGTATCAGTTGGCAAATTTGGTTTCTATAACTGACCTCATGGTTGCTTTCAAGAGACGACTATGAAAATAGCGACTTGTTTTTGGCATGACGATGCGCAGTTGCTGACTGCATCTCGGATCAGTCTTGGACATAGCGAGGGCTAAGTAAATAATTCATCTCACAAAGAGGCTAGAAGGGTGAAGATCAAGGACGCTCCCTGGAAGAGACTGTAAATCCCGATATACTTCGCATACGAATGGGTCATCTTGTACGGGTCTGCATCTAGCCACCACTGAAGCCAAACAGCTAGGCATTTCGTAAGTCACAGTACTAATCAGCTCTTTTAGGACTGACATACTTGGAAATTTGGAGAAAAATGTCTGGAGGGTTAGGAAAGCACATAGGATTACCCCTCTCCAAAGGCCCATTGATCGCAAATAAGATAGATATACTGAAACCTTCGGGAGTTCTGCTTTGTCTTCGCTCTTTTCAGTCTTCTTTCCTTTCTCAATTTGGGATGGTGGATCTGAGGTTAACATGGTTATTTCGTTGGTGGCAAAACATTCGTCTTCTCTCAGATCCATTCCCTTGGCATGGGTAGTAAAAAGTGGCGCCAACTCTTCCGGAGACCCTTGGGCTTGAATTATGCCATTGTCGTTGAGAAAAATAATGAAGTCGGCGTATGGTAGTAGGCCTTCTGAAGTAGCTACGGAGTCAATCATTGAATCAAAAAAATATTTAGTTTGTCACTTACCTCTGTTGGAAGCAACAATCACGGTCTGTCCATTCGCTCGCATCATACCGTTGGGCCTGAGAAGACGCTGTGCAATATTCTCCTCTGTCCTCGGATCGAGGGCGCTAAAGCTATCATCTAAGATAAAAAGTTCTTTTCGGGCATATAAAGCTCTTGCCATGGACTGCAGTAACAATGTCAGATGGTGTATACATAATCAAATTTCGGCGATTGCTTACGATTCTTTGTTTTTGTCCCCCACTCAGAGAGACTCCGTTGCTTCCAACCTTTGCTTGGTCCCATTCTGGAATCTCACTTAGGTCGTGTTCTAGATCACAGGCCCATAGTACGTTCTTGTAGAGCTCGCCGTCAAAGACTTGGTCGGAGCCAATGATATTGGTCTGAATAGGCTCGTTTTGAAGCCAAGAAGACTGGTCGCAATATGCACAATCTTGAATGTCATTTCGAAAGCTGCCTGTAAGCAAGTTCATTTCGCCAATTGTAGCTCGCAAAAATGCAGATTTTCCACTTCCAACGGGTCCCAAGATCAGAGTTAGCTGTGAACGTGGGATTTTAACAGTGATGTCCCGAAGTACGACTGAAGAAGATTCAGAGTAAGAGAAGCTTGCATTGTGGACAGTGAAAGCAAATGGAGATGCACTCAGATCTTTCTGATCTGGCACAAGTGCGATGGATTCCGTAGCTTGCTTTTCCAAATTGATTTTTGATACTTGTGGACTGGTTTATTTCCGGTAATCCTTGTGGCTTGGAAGTTCGAGGAAATTTTCGATTCGGTCCAAGCGGCTTAAAGCCGCTACAACCATAGGTACCTGTTGAAAAACGGCAACTAGCGGGGAGGATATGAGGCCTATTAGTGAAATTACAGTATAAATATTGGATGCACTAGATCCACTCCAGGTGTCAGATCGTATGGCAGCATAGATAGTCAGGGTGACAACTGGAGATACTGCTGAAGGGGCGTACGCTGTGTAATGGATGATCAGATCACGGTTGTTGATAATATAGACAACACGTACCCAAACCCATAACCCATACAAGTATTGTACGATAATTTGAGGCAGAACTGAGCTCAGCGTCTCGAAGGCCGGAAATTCTACTGGAAAGGTTCTTCGCGAACCCAGACATCTTCACGGTTTTCATGTGCGACAGAATAGATGTAGTAGCATCTGTAAAATATTCAATCTCAAATACTCCTCTTCAACACATGTCCAAATAAATGGGCAGTACTGTGCACCTAGGATTTATCAAATCGATCATGTGTGCCAGCGTACGACCATCTATTGAGACATGATGTAGATAAGGGAGCAATTGAGAATAAACATCAGCGACTATCCTGTCATGTAAAGGTAGTTCCCGGAAATACTTACTCAGTCGTTGCTGTATACTCTCCAACCATGCTTTCTGACTTTGGCCAACATGTTGTGAGAGCTTATAAGTGGCGATTGCGCAAGCAACTGCCACGACAGCAGGCGATACGCACGCCACACCAACTTGTCGCTCTAATAGCCAGATCGCTATACCTATCTGCAATAGACTGGAATATATTTCATGCGATTGTTCCAATCCGGTGCATGCCATCTCAACATCGGTGCTCATCAAGGATACCGTAGCTTTTTTTGCGTCCACATCATTCAGCGTGAGGGTCTTTTGATATATTGCTGATATAAGGGTTCCTCTAAGAAGTGTAATGAATCGTAGCTGAAGGCGCCAATATAAACCAGTAGCGAGAGCCAAGCCAATATACACAATCACTAGGCACCGAGAATACCGTAGCCGATGTCGTGGTCGCGAAGAGGTGTCTGCTCTAGCCATCGAAGAAGCTTCAGCATTAAGATTGGTTGTAGCAAGGTAAATGCCAGAAGAAACAATCGGGGAATGGCCGGCCACATTAGCCTGTACTTTAGGATTTTCAGAATAGCTTTTACAAGCCTGTAACGCTTTGCCTGGCTCTTTTCAAAGGTCTCTCGAAGCCTTGGGTCTTGCCCAATAACCACGCAACTTTGCGGTAGATGATAGAGGTCACTCAAAGAGAGCACTTTCTTGAATCCCCTAAAAAGTAAAGAGTTTGAGCCATTGCTGAATATTCCTCCCGTTTCTTCAGGAGACCGTCTCTTGTCATTTGAATCAAGGAAGTGGTCAGTCTTTCCTCGTGACTCGGCAACGAGAATGGCCAATTTGAAAGCTAGACTAATGGACGAAATTGCTTTGAAGGGCAATATCCCACCACCAAGCAACCACAGAGTTCAATCGAAGGCGAGTGGCATCTAGCAATGCTGACAGGAAAAGATATATAAGCAACACGGTAGACGGACCGATTGTCTTTTCGTGTTCAAGGTACGAAAGCACACAGATAAATGCCGCATCTGTCACAGATAGAGCCAAGGATGCAATCACCAGTGGCTGGTGGCTACTATCTTGTGGTGCGACATGAAGCACCAGAAGGATCAATTGAAGCAGACCAAAAACTACACCCAGAAGCTTAAATACTATCAGCTAGATTTTTTCAGAAATAATCTTGTATTGTTACCAACCAGCTTCAAGAGTTGAGATAGTCTCGCACCAACTTTAGGCTTCGTTTTGTAAAGGAGAGCGATCCTAAAGGCAGCCGAAGTAATGAAAACCACCGACGGAAGTATAGACAGAATAATTTGATCAAATGCGACTGTAAAATCAAAGCTTCGGCAGCGGACCTGGACCTGGGGGCCAAACTGGCGATCTGCAAGAATGCAAGCCTCTGTTTTATTGATTAAATCCATGAAGCTGTGTCTGTATGTCTTTTGACGAGCTGTATGAAACAACGAGAAAGAAGAGGAAGAAAGGATGCTCAGAAACAGGGTGGGAAAGTAAGGGGATTTCTATGGAGGGCGTGACTAAGATTAGATGCGCTAAGTCAGGTAGTGGATTGTCTTATAGGCCTCTGATAACCAGCTGCGTGTTTGTTATCTTGACCCTATAATTAATTCCTAGAGTAACCACCAATCATCACCAGGGTTTATTATTAGGGGGTTAAGGTTACTACCTAACGTCCGACCAACTAGTGTAGCTACTAGGGCTGGATAGGTGCCTAAGCTGGAAAGGTGAACTACATATTGTAACTTCCCAGGCTAGTAGGTACCTACCTACCTACCTTACCTAGGTAAGTCTCTAGGTACCTAAGTAATACATATTACAAGGTGTTACCATACTTGTACTTCGAGTAGCATAACAACCCATTCTATATCTCTATGCGAGTGAAGGCCTTGCTATATAATGTCTCAACTTTTTATATCATTATTTCTCAAGCCCTCGGGACTACATCCCCTTGGCACACAAGTATAAATGACAAACATCGAAACCTACATAGGTACAGTAGGCATGTATCAGCTTCGTTGAAACAACTGTTTACCAAGCCATACCATCAGGTTGTCTTGAATAAGATAGGCACAAGTCCACATTACACAAGACCGAATCATAGCGCCTTGCAGATAGCCGGTCTGGATTGGAAATCTTGTAAGCACGTTTCAAAGCCAACTTCAGGCGGTTGCTTACCATCTCACCTCTGGACCCACCGCCAAGCAAGTGGTCTTTAACCCCCATGGTTGATGAGTTATGCTGTATCGACATCATCTCGCTTTGCTGGGTAGCCGATGAGGTACGCTGCATCAGCATCATCCCGCTTCGCTGGGTATCCGATGAGGTATGCCGCATCAGCATCATCTCTCTTGGCCTTTGCTGGATAGCCGATGAGATACGCCGCATCAGCATCATCTCGCTTCGCTGGGTATCCAATGAGGTATGCCGCATCAGCATAATCTCTCTTTGTCTCTGGGGCCTCTGGGGCCTCTGGAGCTTCATGGATTAGAACAAATTTTGCCAGTGTCAATATTATTAAAATAATCGTACCGTCAGAGGGGACAGGGGCAGCACTTGCACCCAGCAAGCAAATTGCCAATGCAAGGAGAATATTCTTCGGGATCATGTTGATGGGATAAATTGAGAGATATAGTAGTAGCTTTTAACAAGTAATATAAATCTGCCTCTTACAGCTATTATAGGACTGATATAAATCTAGTTATTAATAATTCAGCTAGTAGAATATTATTATAAATATCTGATTAGCTTTAGTAGAGGTAGGAATCTGGATAATTAATTAAATTAGGAATCCTCTAAGGTGATCTGTAGAGACGGGTATATACTATATATATTTCAGTGTCTTAAAGATTACTATATATAAAGAGCTCTCTGTAGGATTGTAATAATAAAGTAATTTATTAAATAGCTTTAAAAAAATACTAGAAAATGAAGATAGCAGTACCTTACAGCGAGTTTCCGGGCTTATAACCTGTTAGAAATGCGAGGTAGAAGAAAACGTGATATTAGTTGCTAGTTGCTAGCTAAACGGCTATCTGAATACGGAGTTCAACACCACGCCAACATGACCAAACATGACGTGACGCTCGCCTATTGACCAACCGGCTGTTCCAACAAACCCTATACACATTCACTCAGACCTTTCAACAAATAGCTTGCTTTACATTTCTTGTGTAAATGGGAGATGATTAGCACTGTCTATTGTGGGATAAAGAAAACATAGTAGATCACACTGGTTCCGTTTAATGCATCCGGCTGTCTCATCAGTTCAGGAATTTATTTTGGCTGGGTTTAGGTGGTACATTGGAAAAGAAATATAACTTTTCTACTGTTCTGACTGTTGGTTAGAAAGGCCTTCATTCCCTATATAACTAAAAGTCACTTCAAAGCTCCGGATATCATGTCATCAAGAGTTCTAACAAACTGAAGGGTTAGACTGCTGATCCTTGGTTATACCTTATACTTTGTGCGGCTGTCTCAAAACATGCGTAAGTTCTGTGTTTAAAAGCGAATCATAGAAACCACTACTGATAAAGTTAAAATAATCGAACCAAGAGAACAAATAAGCATGCTTATACTTCTCTTCATCAGACTCTGATATCGTCCCTGTATATCACAGATTTCCTATCCATATCTAAACCATTAATGCTAGTCTCGACATCCCTTCGTAGAGCCAAGTGAGGCAGTAGCTCCGGACCCCCCAGCGAAATATGTCGGCAGAAACACTGACACAATGAAGGATATAAACTACAAAGTCTCATTGCCGATAGCCTCGAGATGTACAAACATCCTAAGCTGTGTGTTTGTCAATATTTGCACGGCGATGTGCCCATCATCCTTTGCCATCTAGTAAATATAGAAGACATCTACATTTTAGAACAGAGACTAGATACATTATAGGCTGGTCATAATCGTATTGGAACCTGCGATTAGTGTAGCAATGAACCCCCCTTTAGACATGATATACATGCATATAGACATCTTGAAACATTCCTTCCAATAATAGCTGAGTTCTGAAGACCCTGGTTAGTATTTGGTCTATTATGTGCGTGGAACAGAACCCAAAGCCATAATATGTATTTTGCGGCGGAGTGACCTTTGACAGAGTGAGCTGAGATAAGTAATCTCATAAAACTGTCATGTACTTCTAGCGCAGAGCACCATATTATTTTTTGAGGAGTGCTTTCCAAATTCACCAGAGACCAGAGGCTAGTACCAGATACCATGCGAAGGCCGCTGACAAACAGACGGCTACATTGGCTTCATCGCGTTCTGACTGGACCTGGAAAATCTCGAGGGGTTGGAGGTACCACTGGAGGGATGGGATACGCGACCAAGGCTTAGATGGTATACTATTAAGGTCTTCACAGTTGGCCCCGCACCATCCACCCTGTCCATCCCATGAATCTTCTATCTGAAAATCAATTGCTTCATGTCCTGTAATTTCACGTCTGGGAGAACGCCAGGACAGCGTACTCGAGACAGACGCTTAATGTTGTGAATCGGGGCATGTAGTTATGGGGGCTATTGTTTCTGGTAAATCAAAGCCATTCGACTAGAAAAGCGTCCAGACACCCATGTAAGTTATGATGATGCTGCGTACATCCTGACCTTTGCTCATCCAACATAGCACTTCGAGCCTAGGATCTTGAAAGATCAAGCAGAGGTGGAAAATGAGAATTTCGTTCCATTAATTGACAATCCAAGGTTCTTTGTTGTGCTTGGGGAGGCCGTTATTAGAGTTAAGGAAGTGTGGAAAGTCTGGTACATTGGAAGTGTCGGGACAAAGGAGCGGGATCTGTCGACAGGGAAAACAGATAGGAATAACAATGCCAGAATCTATTGTCAAGGGCATGAACCCGGAGAAACTTGAAAGATTGTTTCATTACTATTAATGGCCATTTAATGACCATGTCAGTAGCATGAAATTTACTCCAGACCTTGAGGCTGCACGACTGTCTGTCAGGCGCTCCGTGGGCAACCGAAGCAACACGGGCTTGGTGTTGACTATCACCCATTGGGCGGCAAGGTAGCCATCATCTTGCATCCATGATACACTACCATGACTCGGGACAGCGGTTGGAAGCAAATGCGTACGACTAAGAACTATAAGATCCCGAGTTGACTTCGTGCGCCCGCAAAGCCGCTGTGCCATGGCAAATATATCTACACCGTCGTCTGAGGCGAAAGCTTTTGCATCAGTGTTCACCCACACACCAAACGTATTCCCGATCACAAGAACGTGCCGATCACCGCAGATCTGGAGAACAGTCCTCTCAGTCAAAGAATTTTCCATGTGGCTTACAGTCAATCACGTCTTGTCTGACGACTCACTCGCCGATCCCACTCCCACGGACGCCTGGTGATCTGCGGGCTCGGTTCCTTGTGTGGCAGGTGCCGCAGGGATCCCACTCGATCGGGCACCAGCAGTCAACTCACTAACTTGGCGTTCTTTACGTCGTCAGCGTCAAACTCTAACGTAAATGAAAATGGCTTTGGGCAAGGAAAGGCCATCCGTTTCGAATGATAGAGCCACACAAAACATAGAATAAAAATCGCTCACCTAAATCACGGATTCGCTGTCGGAGCATTTGGTTCTCGCGCGTCAACATCGCCGCCTCTGCTTGGTAGAATGCGCTCTCATCCCTGCTCCCCCGCCGGGCTGGGCTCTCAATAATTCCCGTAACCAAATCCGAACCCTCCGGCCCGCGCGATGGATCGATCTGCGGTCGGAGATTGGGCGAAGCGGCTTGACTAGAGGGCCGGGAGGGTCGTCTGCTAGACAAGGACGAAGTGATTTGGGTGGACGCCCGACTGCTGGTTGCGGGGACAGGGGCGGGGGGGATTGGGGGGAATGGGGTCAGACGTTCCGACGGCGGACTCGGGTCGTCGACCACCGCCTGTGAGTGTTGGTGTTGCTGTTGAAGATGCTGCAGCTGGGCTTGCTGGCTTCGGATCATGTGCAAAAGCCGGTTCTAGCCATCCAGAATTATAGTTAGCATCCCCCAGAATGACACGATTATCATATGCAGGATCCGGGCTAGATGACACGGTGACAGTGGGATCATACCACTTGTGCTTCTTGCTCTTGTTCTAGCTCCTGATGGAGTTCCCCCAGCGATGGAGCACGCTGATGGTGCGGGTCCCCGACGGCAACGGTCGGGTTGCCCCCGTACGGACTGGAGGCGCGAAGGGCATTGTGACCCAAGGAAGTCCGATGGTCGTGAGGGGCCAAGGGCGGTTCCCCGGAGGCCGAGTCGCTAGCGTTAGTATTGCCATTGTTCAGGATCGAGCTGGAGCCAGCCGCAGACCGGCGACGTTCCGAGCCTGTCATACTGGTGCGATGATTGTGAGAAGGTCGGTGAGGCAGGTCGGTGGAAATGGTGTTGCTGTGACCGTTGGAGGAGCCGTTGTTCATGTTCACCGAAGCTGCAGTGGAGACACCCGACTGCGACGACAGGGGATCGGACAAAGTCGGGGGAAGCCGATGGAGGCGCGGGGAAGTAGAAGCGGAACGGGATGGGGGCAGCGAGTTGAGATCGGGCGGCATGGCCTGGGGAGAGAGATAAGGGGAGGGATTGGATCTTGCAAGTCGAAAGGTTCGAAGGCCAAGTCAGCCACTTCTGGTGAGAACAGCTAGTTTCTCCCGGATGATTAGAGCCACGTCCAGCCGTAGAGAACGTGTTGCTGCCTGCAAGCGCCCCAACAGACCAGATCAAAACAACGGTTGCAGTCGGTTGCAGAGCTGGTGCCGCATTCCTGCAACAAAGGCGGGGAGTCCCTACAGCCACCGGGACGGAAGGCGGTCAGTGTCGGAGAGGATGACAGGGGGGTGGTGGTCACGGGGAGCCCGAATGCGGGATAGCACCAGCCACTCATGCCAAGATCCGGAACCAGACCGGTCTCTTCATTCGTCTGCCTTGGAAGCTGCGATCCCCAGCCGTGGAGGGCTCGGTCGACTCCCGCATCCCACATCCCACACTCACGTGAACAGATCGATCTCATTTCCTGTTCCATGTATCCATGGCCCGGGAAATTTTCTCAGTAGTTACAGAAACCGATAGTGGGATAGCAAAAATGTGATCGAACATTCTGTTGAAGCTCAGGAGAATGTCTGTCTGCTGAGTGCTCAGGCGCGGTGCTCGGTAGTCCGAGTGCAGTCGGCCTCTGCGGCGGCCCTGTCCGATCAGGGGATCATCCGCCACATCACCTTGGCGTCAAGTCTTATCCAACCTTGAAGTCTCAAAGGACACGGTGGCGGTCGGCACGATCCGATTAACCACCACAGTCATCGCTGCGGTGCGAGGTTGTATCTACCGTTACGGTACCTTGGTTCCCAGCGAGCCACGACTACAACGTCCTCCGTGCTGCAGCTTTTACCGCAAAGATCCTTCGACAACGGCGTTTGATGTGGACTGTTATATCCTCCAATGGAGTAATTTGCTCATTGTGCAACAGGCAGGCTAGCCCGAAAGAGTCCAGTGGCCTCATGCCCACTGCTTCGCCATCCCCACCACAAGTGCCGTAAGTCAGTCTGATCATTGAGGAGGGGGCCAGCTAGTGGCCGGGTGGCCATGGCTGTGGGTGGACTGAGGCCATGGACTGTGTGCACCACCTGCGACATCTGGCCAGGGCGGTGGTGGATTTTTTCCCTGTCTCACCCCCCAAGGCCGATGATCCCTTAACAGTTTCCGGCACCGCGTTCTGGAAACCAGGCTGGAAACCAGGGGCAGATAAAAGCCACTTCTCTTGGCCCTGGAACATACCGGGGGGGGCTCCCCATAGTAATACTACAACGATGACGGCGGGAAAAGCAAGAAAGGGCTGAGGGTTTGAGCAAGCCGATGACATGTTTGTAATACGTGAGAAAAAGCACTGTGGCTGACGATCACTTGGCCCGGGAGGGCTTGACGTCACCCCCGGCTACCCCGAGGCCCGCGACCCCGTGGGCAACTGAAGGGAAAGGGAGAGAAAAATGGGTCCCGACAAAAACAGCCTAAAACCGAATGCGCTAACCAATGCCAGCGGGAGCCGGTATTGTTCTGGCAAACTGTCGCAAAACATGCGCAGAGGCGCTGGGAAGTAGGAATTATCAGCGGCGCTAAGCCTCTATCAACCTCCCAAGACCACTTTCTCGGGAAACCATGCAGCCGGCCACCGCGCCCGTGGCCACCTGGAATCCCGACCCCTTGCGTCGTTCACCTTCATGCGAACATTACCGACAGCCTGGACCGCTGCAGTTTGCCCTCGGGGCAAATGTGTTGACTCGGCCGTGATGTCTGATTAAGGTCCCCTCGACATCAGAGTAATTTCGCATTGCAGCGATCCTCGCGTGCCGTGGCAGACCTTCCCGAAGCGGTCATTCCTGACTGTGCCGTCGTCGGCCCAGAACGACTCCGGGAGTGGGCATGAGTGTCTCGACCCCCCCGGAGTGGGGAAGCCGTCCTAGCCTCCCCGGCCACTGCGCGCTCTGGGGATCCGTCCGTGGGGCCCAGAGGTCAGGCGATGAGTGATAAAGGAATGGTGTTGGGGAAGATGGATCCATCCGGCAGCACCGTCCCAGGCCGCCAATGAAGATGACTGGCCAGGTCTGGTCAGCGTGGCAAGTAGGCTTCTCGTACAGTAGACCGGGTTAGGTGGTAGCACCTGCACAGTAATATCCTGTCCGTCCTGATTGGCAACCCGTTGCGTCAAGTATCCTTCGGCACGCCCGGCCGACGGCTTGCCAGCAGCGATGGATGCACTCTCGGGGAGATATCCTGTTGGGGGTTTCTGATTAGCCCGCCTACCCCTTTGAAAGCACCATGTGGGAATGTACCCACGGCGGGGTACCAGAAAACAAGAAAGGGAAAAAGGAAGGTTGCATGGGCCAATGCCCCATCATGCCTCGAGGCCCTCCATCGGCGACGCCTGGACGGCGGAAACTTTAATCGCGGGTTCAACTATTCCCATTGGGAGAGGAACCCCAGCTGGCGCATGGATATAAAGCAAAGCCCGTCCTGCAGTGCGGCCTATGCGATCCATGGATGTTGCGGTAACATCATCCACTTTACTTCCCTGATTCGACTGGCTACCGGATTTCTTGGGGTTCCTGCCTGACACCAGGCCCGCGGTACAGTACCACCAGGTAAGTAGCTGCTACGTGGTTTCCCTTTTGGGCCAGGTTGCCGCCCGCTATCTTCACTACTACCTACTATTTCTACCTCTTCATCCCCCCTAACCACCTCCCTCCCTTCCTCTTCTTTCCTCCCTTTTCCTACTCATCCTTCCCAAACACTCCTCGATGCCTCGTCGTCGCGCCTTCCTTGTATAGTACCGTTTTCACAGTTGCTGATCTTGGTGCTTTATTACTCTCTACTAGTATACGAATATTCTCCCGGTCTGGGTTGACTGTAAGTACCCCTCCCCTCATACATCACATTGGTCCAAAGCATTATTCGCCTCTTTTATTCCCCCCCTTCCCCCATTCTCTGTTTCATATTCCACCCTTGAACCTTTTACGGTTCAATTCCTTATCATGCAGAGACTCATTCAGTATGTTAAAGTGTGCATTATGGCTTCCCTCTCAGATAACACCATAAACAATCATGAGAAGGCCCACGACTCGGAGGCCTCATCATCTACGCACACCGATGCAATCATTGATGCGGTCACCGAGAAGGCCCTGGAGCAGCACCAGAAGCTCCAGGTGCCTCCATCGGACCCAACCGCTGGCACTACGCTTCACCAGGTAGAAAATACCGCATCTGAAAAGATCGAATTGACCGAGGATGAGTGCTATGACCAACTAGGATATTCGTTTCCGAATTGGAGGAAGTGGATGATCATTTCGGTCATCTTTCTTGTTCAGACATCAATGAATTTCAACACCAGTCTGTACTCAAATGCCCTGACCGGTATATCTGAGGAGTTCGGGGTCAGTATGCAGGCTGCCCGCTGTGGTGCCATGATCTTCTTGGTTTTGTATGCTTTCGGTTGTGAGCTATGGGCTCCGTGGAGCGAGGAGCTTGGTCGAAAGCCAATCTTGCAACTGAGTCTGTTTCTTGTGAACATATGGCAGCTTCCTGTTGCTCTTGCGCCCAACTTCGCCACTATTATGGTAGGACGTGCTTTGGGAGGTCTCAGCTCAGCTGGTGGCTCGGTCACCCTGGGTATGATCGCAGACCTCTGGGAAGCAGATGATCAGCAATATGCCGTCGCCTGTGTGGTTTTCTCCTCAGTTGGTGGCTCTGTGGTCGGTCCTGTCGTTGGAGGATTTGTTGAGGCGTATCTGCCATGGCGCTGGAATATCTGGATCCAGCTCATCTTTGGAGGGTTTGTTCAAGTGGCCCACCTGCTTCTAGTTCCTGAGACCAGAACCACGATTATGATGGACAAGATCGCAAAAAAGAAAAGAAAGAGTGGCGAGAACCCGAATATCTATGGACCAAACGAGCTTGTTCCTTTCAGGGATCGTTTCTCGATGCGCGAAGTCCTTGTTACTTGGGTTCGCCCTTTCAAGATGTTCTTGACCGAGCCGATCGTTCTGACCCTCTCTCTTCTGAGTGGCTTCAGTGACGCCCTGATTTTCATGTTCATCCAGTCATTCAGCCTTGTATACAAGCAGTGGGGCTTCGACACTGTGACTCTAGGCTTGTCTTTCCTTCCAATCCTGGTGGGGTATTTTATCGCATGGGCGTCTTTTGTCCCTGTCATCAGAAGAAATATTGCGGAACGCCGCATGAAGCCCGATGATGAGCGGGCCCAGTACGAATCGCGACTTTGGTGGCTGCTTTATACTGCCCCTTGCTTGCCTATTGGTCTAATTGGCTTTGCATGGACCAGCCTGGGCCCTCCGGTTCACTGGATTGGAAGCATGGTCTTTTCCGCCATCGTCGGTATTGCCAACTACAGTATCTATATGGCTACTATCGACTATATGATCTGTGCTTACGGACCATACTCGGCCTCTGCGACTGGCGGTAATGGATGGTCGCGAGACTTTTTGGCCGGTGTGCTTACGATTCCTGCCACGCCCTTCTTCGAAAGTAAGTGGCAGCCTTTATGGTACATGACATTGAGGAGATACTAACCGTTCAACCTACAGACATCGGCGGCAAATACCATCTGGAATATGCTTCTACTATCCTATGTAAGTTTTGCATCTCCTATGCCCTCCTGACCTTACAAGCGACTAACACGCTATCTCCGCTGAAGTTTGCATTTCCTTCCTCCTCGTTATTGCTGTGTATGTCATCTACTGGTACGGACCAGCACTCCGCAAGCGCTCGCCATTCGCTCAACAGTTATCCGATGCGAGAGTCGAGCTGCAAACCCATGGTCGGCGGCTCTCCAAAATCCCCTCCCACTCGAGGGCGAATTCTTTCGCGCGCTCGCAGCAGAACTTGCGTGTTCGGCAGGGCCTGGGAAGCCGCCCCGGAAGCTATGTGACATCCCGCCCAGCTTCCAACGTCAACTCGCGTGTCAACTCACGTGTCAATTCGCGCAGAAACAGCCTTACTCGCTGAACAATGGCTCTGTGCCCTTCGCGCATACGGGTCGAGACCGTCCGTGTACATGATTATGATATTCTGAGACGATTAACGAGCGTTGATACCAAATATGGTCAAGGCCATGCCATGCCATAATGTTGTGCTTCTTCTATTTCTTGCCAATGGACCCGGCTCTTACAAGCGCATATGTGCTGGAGAAAGCAGGTGATTCAATTCTGAATATGTTATCCGGGTGTGAGTAGTTACGTCGCCTATTTTCTTACCTTCCCTTCTCGCATAGGGCGGGAGTTCCGTGTTGGATATTGGCTGCGAGACGTATCGCTTTGACCTTCCAGCGTGTACTACTAGTTGAAGATTCTCTTGTCTATGTCTGCTTGGTCTATCTTGGTTAGCTTCTTCGTTTCTCCCAGCAGTATACATTGCCTCTAGACACGGCGGTTCAGCAGACCCAACCGTTTGCAGCAGTGCTCCTCGCTGCGAATACTGAATAGAACCTTTGGGGGAATGAACCAGACAATTGAATCAAAGGTGTCATGCGCCATAATCTTATCTTGACCTGTAAGAATGATGAAAAAAAAAAAAAAAAGTGGTGAACGCATGCCGATGTAACCACGCGCAGCAGACTCGCCTAAGCCCCAGATACGAGAGCCGAGTAGATCCGGATGGCGGGGGAGGGGTCGCTGCAGCGCAAGGCAGCGTTGCAGTACCGGCACATACCGATGGTTGGCATGTGGGACCGACTTACTTCTGCCTTCTGGATGCGGAGGGTGGCATCCGATTTGGCGAACCCGACAGCCATCAAGGGATGGACTTGCAAGCCAGTCATGACCTCGCAGGGCTGGGCCGACATGCGGCTCTGATCTCGTTGCCTCGGCATGTCTAGGCCCAATGACATCAGTCCCAGGCTGGAATCTGGGCTGCAGGTACCCCAGGCAATCCCCGCAGTCACATGCCCGTCGTCGAGGGTGTCGAAGAATCCAGAATTTTCCTGGAATGTAGGGATAGTCTTATCAAGCTGAACGAATATTCTGGTGGGTGGCGGTGGGTTTCTTCTCGGCGGCGATGGTGTTCGGCATACTGGGTCCGTAAGGGGCGTGTTCTCCACGCTGTATGAATTCTTCATCGATAAAGAGATAGATTCATATTGTTAGTCAGTGAGATTGTAGTGGTGGGTGAGTGGGTGAGATGGGAGAACCTAGTACTGAATATGTCAGGATGATGCCTTCGGTTGTGGGAGACGATGCAGAGGTTACACTTGACATTTTGATCGGGTAGCATCCTTGGGGCAAGGAAAAAGGGAGTGAGTGTCGATCATAGAACGGAAAGATGCCGAAGATTTGAGTTTTTTCAAACGAACTTTGATGTTCGGGCGAGATGTGAGACTTCAAGTTTTGAACGACGCCGTTTCATATCTCAAACCAAGATGAATCAGTTCGCGGGAGTCGATCATGGTTGGCGATCATAGCAACTACTGTGTTGGGTAGTTCGCGGTCCAGAGCCAGATGAAGCTAACAGAAATACTGTTACTCGAACGATGGTATTCCCATACGGTATGGGGTTCTGGTTACCTACCTAGTACTGGTGCGTACGGCATCCAATGCAGACGGCCTGCAGCGTGTGGCTGAGGGCCAGCTGCTGCTTGCCTCAATGCCTGGTGCTGTTAGGGCAGATGCAGGCCCGGCGGGAGATCGACCCGTCCGCAGCCACACCAGGTCACGTGTGCGCAGCGCTGGCCGATGCTCGGTGCGACAGCTGTGAACTGTCTCTCACCTCCGATTGCCAGCATCGCAAAACGATCGATCTCCCACCACCGTCTAGCATGGACCACATATCTAGGGTGGCTCAACGGCCGCGAGTGGTGGTTTCTCGCCTCCGACGTCACTACCTCACCCGCCATTATCACCCGCGCAATTCCTCCTCGCCTTCCTCCTCCTCCCTCATCTCTCCCTCCCTTCTCCGACCAGCACCGCTTCTCCGCACTCGCGCTGCTCCCACCACCACCACTACCAACCTTCCCATTTCCTCCACTCTCTCCTCACTTCGAACCCCTGCGCGCTACGCTTCGACGATGGCTGAACCGCAATTCTCCGAGGGGATCAATCCCGAACAAGCGCGGCCGGGACTGCGAGCGCTGCAGACGGAGGGCTGGGCGCTGGACGAGGACGGACAAGGTGTGAAGAAGACCTTCTATTTCCGGTCGTACTTCAAGGCAGTGGTAAGACATGTCTACGTCTCCCGTGTCCCACTCCAGCTGGCTAGCTAGCTAGTTCTAGCTGGCCAGCTGGCGGGTGGCAAAACAAAAAGAGAAACAAAAACAAAAACAAAAAAGGGAAGATGATCAAGCTAAGCTGTTATCTATCGCATTGATATTATAGAGCTTTGTCAATGTGATCGCGTCACAGAGCTCAACCAAGAAGCACCACCCGACCATGACCGTGGTAAGTTTATGCTGAAAATCCCACACCAGTGCATAAAAAAAAGGGGGGGGGGAGGGGAGAGGAGGGGAAGAAGTGAGACCTGCGCAGGAAATGAAATTAAAATTGAGGCTGACTGGGAAAATCAATCCGAATTCCGTTACTAGAGGATTGGATCGGTCGATATCCACTGGACTACCCACCATCCCCGGGGCCTAAGTGCGAAGGACCTGGAAATGGCGCAGCATTGCGACGAGGCGGCGGAGCTGATGGGGGCAGTGGAACAAGGCCAGGGGAAGAAGTGCGCGCCGGGTCGAGACTAAAGGGATCTCGATCCTTTGGGCCTCGTTTATATGAAGAACTGGGGTTGCAGTGGGGATTCCTTTGTTGGGATGAATTACATAGTAGTATAAGTATTGTGTGGTTGTGGTTGTTTGTTGCCGGGGGAGTAGCGTAAGGAGCTGAGGGTCGGGTTGATTTACCTAGGTCGTAGGTAGGTAGGTACTACTCCGTAGATACTACTAAGATAGGTACCTACTACCTACCTAGGCACCTTCCTTAGTGCTTTTAGTACTCCGACGTACTGTAAGTCGGTAAAATACTCTAGTTACCCACCTAGTTAGAAAACGAACCATCCATCCCCGAGCGGGTGCCTGAGTCAGCTGGGCCAGCTCCAGCTCCAGCTCCAGCTCCTGCTCCTGCTCCTGCTCCTGCTCCTGCTCCTCGTGGGCGATAAGATCCCTGGAATGCTCAGTGCTCAGTGCACCCTGCCCACCCCTTCGGTAAGTGAGAGTGCATCGCCTCCGCCTCCAACTACCGGGCGTGTGTTGATCGCCCGAGTTCCTGCTGTCAGGTTCGGCAGCAAGTCGCAAGCCTCCCCGAATATGGGCTTCCGGAGAAAATCAGGCTTGGCTAACCAAATTCCCTCCTCCCCCTCTCGAGTCCTCGACTAGTTTGTCCATCAACCGCAGCCGTTGCCCGGAAAGTGGGGACTGCAAGGTTTGGTTCAATTCAGGGGCATCAAAATATTGCTTTTTGGATTGCCTAATGGTTATTCGGTCGGCCGGGGAGGCTCGAGTTTGCGATCCCCCCAGCTGGGCTGCAGGCACAGGGCTGCATTCGCATCCCATCCCCCTCCAGGTCCCAGGTCCCAGGCCCTCAGCTGCTGCTCGGTCCAGATCGCATCCTCTCTCAGTCTCCAGTCTCCAGTCTCCAATCTCCAGTCTCCATCTCCAGCCCATCATCCCCAGCTCAGGCAATCCCCCCTCCACTCAGGGGGTTCGCTTGCGCGCGCAGACCGTTTCAGATCTGCTTGTCATCACCACTAGCCTTCTAGTCGGTGGCTAGGCCCGACCGGGCAGGTTTTATGGCCGAACAATCAATAATCTAATTTAATCCCAGAAGCCTTGGGCTGCTGGCTCGCCTGCAGCCTGTTTCGTCGTGTTTCGCGTTCGTCCTTTTTTCTTTGTCACACTTCCATCTCTTCTTTTCCCTCGCTCGCTCGCCCTCACTCTCTCTCTCTCTCTGGCAACCCCTTCCCTGCCGCCGACCGCGAAACCCCCCTCCCCGTTTGTCAACAATGGGATGCATCTCGACCGGACACCCCTGATCTCACCACTGTTTGTTGTCCCGACTGGGCAGAATCCTTACCCTCTGTGCCGCGCACGCCCCAGGGCCTCCATCCCGTTTGTATCCACCACCCACGCGAATCTACCTCTGGTGTGATCTACCGCAGGGCTCAAGAAATCCCTCCTTTCCATGCGACACTCTTTACACCCTGTACGGTCGGACATGATCCACGTCTAGTTTACGATCATCAGCTTGCGATGACCCTTATCTCGTTCTTTCCGAGCACCATAATCTCTCTTTATCGATCAATGAGGCCCTCGCCCATAACACTATTATTTCGTCGTTCCATTCGTTAAATATACCCTATACTGCCTGTCGCAGCCCACTTACGTTGAATTTTTATTGATACCCCTCCCCAAACCCAACCCCAGACCGCAGAACTTGCGACGTCAACAGCATCTATATCACGGAAGAATGACAGTGGATATTCATTCCCCTCAGCAATCGGTCAGCGAGCGCAGAGGCCAGCAATTGGCTCCCTTGCAAACCAACTTCAGTCGTCCAACTGCGCGGCCAGTGCAAGTAGTACCCACAAGGCCATCGCGGCCACGGCCGACGGACTATCAGAATGATGGAGAATCAGGCGAACGAGTTCCATTGCAAGCGACCCCGAAGCGCCAGACGTCCAAATCTAGCCTGCGAAATATCTTCGGGCGCGAGAAGTCGTCGCGCAAGCAACAACCCCCCGACGCCAAGTTGTCGGGCATCGACGAGGTACACCAGCAAGGTACACCCTCTGCCGCCGAGACAGCACCAGCACCCCATTCGCCCACAACTACTTCCACCCCTAAAACTATTGCCTCGACGGCTACGCTGCCTACATCCCCGACGACGAGCTCGCTACGGCCCAAGCTGCCCGCAAAATCTCGCTCAAAAACCAGCGAGGAGAAGGTCGCAACAGGCGAGCTAGGATGGAAGCCTCCCCCACTTTTCCAAGCATATCCGCAATCGATCAAACATGATTGTCTCCCGGTTCCAGCTATGTCGGTTGACTCTATCATGCGTCTGCAGGCTACGTCGAAGGCAAAGGGTGCCTCTGAAGAGCCCTCTGGGGAGGATGGTGCGTCTCGCAAGAAAAAGGAGGACAAGGAGAAGAAGAGGCACATGCGCACCCTATCTGAGACAATTAACAAGATAGAGTGGACCCAAAAGGTCTACGTGCTAGCCACCGCGGGATACATCTTGCAGTACTCTGGTTCAGGAAAGCACGATCGACTACCGGAGAAGATGTTACAGCTTGGTCCTCGATCAGTGGCATTCGCCAGTGATGCAATCCCTGGAAAGCATTGGGTGCTACAAGTGTCACAAACTGACGAAGATGGCGCCGACGTGACCAATAAATCTTCCCGTTTTCGCTTTGGGTTTCACAGATCACACTCTCGGCGGATAGAACGCTGTTTCCTTCTAGTTTTCGACCACCCCGAGGACATGAGCTCTTGGCTCTTGGCTGTCCGGTCCCAGATCGAGGCTCGAGGCGGCAAGAAGTATGTCTCTGAAAAGGCTGATGACGACGAGACGGTTCTTCAGCTGCAGACCAAATCTAGTGTTCGTCAATTGGTGACCAAAGACCCGAACAGATTTTCCACCGTGATACAACCCCAACAATTGCTGCCTGGGGAAGAGAAGGATCCAGGGGTCAGTGACCATTCCCGCCGGAGCTCCTATATCTCCCTCAATCGCCGGTCAGTGGTTCTGCCCCCTGCCTCTGAGTCTCGCTCCGGATCGGTGTCCACCACCCACACCCACACAGAGATCGTGTCGCCTGTCAGTGGAACAGGGCGTTTTTACTCGACCATCCCTGCCGCAGGCCTTCCTACCTCGCCACCCAACGGTAGTGTGGCACCAGCTTCGGTGGAAAGTCCGATTTTCACGAGCCCGAAGCGGCGCTCGTTGCATATATCGTCACCCTCGACGACCAAGACGCCCGCAGAGATTGCTGCCGAGATCCCGCGGGCTCAGTCGACGCAGCCAGACCCTTTGCTTCGCAGCACCTCGCCGCCAGCCCCAAATTTCAGTGTGCCATCTTTCAGCAAGAGATTTACGGCGAGATTTGGCCCGCTCCAGGTACCCCAAACCACACAACTTCCTCCAGCCCTGGGGGAAACAGACAAGAAGGGACCTGTTGCTGCCGCTGCTGCTCTTTCTGCCTTCCCCTCTCCGCCCCAATCTCCGGGCAAGACGCTGAATGGGTTCCCGCAGGAGGAAGCAAACCCACAGCAATGGCCGCTCCATCAAGGACAACCTAGAAGACCGTCACTGCGAGTTTCCAGCTCTCAAGACTCCCTAGCAGATCCGCACCGAATGGTGGTGGAACCCAAGACCAACAACAGGCTTTCCCGCCTGCCCCGAAACACCGTGGCTCAGGTCCCGCGGCCAACGACTGCCGTCAGCGAAGGGCCTGCCCCCAACCCAGGGCTAGGAATAGAGACAGGTGGTGCACGTCGTGACCCATCGCGGGCCCGGGGATCTATGATGTATCCACCCGACCCCAACGCTCGTCTCCCGCCCGTCGCGATGGGTCGACGCAAGAGCATGCCCGGACTCATCGGACCCCCCGCAGCGCCTCCCCCGAACTGCCCCCTCCCGAAAATCCCCTCCCCCGTCGACCCCCAGCCTCCAAACTGGAACGAACCCCCTGCGGACCTGCGTCAGTGCATATCCCCTCCACCGCTACAGACAATCCAAGAACAGGGGAAAAGTATCGCCCCAGCCCTGGTTGGCCAGAGCGCACCCCGCAGCGTCTCCCGGCAATCCAAAATGCCTCAAATCTAGGCAGCTGACCCCCGATCCCTCACTCCTTCCCTCTACATTCGCATGATGAGTCTCCACGCCTTGTACTAGTTCATCCTTATCCCCCCCTTCATTTCCTTATGCTTCCACGTCGCCACGGCACGCCCCCTTCCGTCGACTTTGATAGTCGACGAAGTCGATCATAGTATCTATCATTCATCACATAGCGATCCAGCGTTTCTTTTCCCCCTCTCTCCCCCTTTTCTCCCCCCAACCCTTGTATCTCTCTACCTATCTCCGATCATATACACCCTGATACCATTCTTGATCTCTATTTACAACACATACATACAGATATTCATACTTACAAGGAAGTTTCCTTTTAAAAATCTTGGGCAGGATATTGTTTCGCGTTCTTTTGATGCACGTTTGGCTAAACGATAGATGTTTTTTTTGGTTATGTGTTGGCTTTTTTTTAACCTTCTGTGTGTGTTTGTAATCTACTTCACCTAACTACCTCTTCTAGGGTGTTGATCCTGATAAAAAATTAACCATGGCATATAATCGATGTACTGACAATACTACCTACCTATCTTGTGGGAATTGGACTTGATATATAATGTATGTATCCGGGCTCCATACCGAACTTTCCCTCTAAACAGGACCTCCAAAATAAACCATCAATTACCATAACAGAACAACCCAAATAGTTAACACCCTACCCTCTAATTACCAAAATAGAAAAAAAAACATCGATTTCCATCACAAATCCCACATACCATCAAACCCTTATACAAAATCCACAAAGAAAAGAAAAGAAGACAGGAGAGGGAGGGGGGGGCCTATAAAACATTCGCCACCGCTAACCTGAACGTTGTTAACCACCCGGCTCGGCCCGCAGAGAATCATTCCGTCCGCCGTGGGTGGTGGTGGGTGGTGGTGGTCGGAACCCGAATTATGATCGTCGAGTGTTTACGTACACGCGGTCTTCGTTAACGGTGATCGGGGATTTAGGGTTATTTGGGGCTCTGGGGAAAGTGGATTTCCTTTTTTTTTTTTTCTTCTTTCTTTTTTTTCTTGTTGTTGGGGGTGGAGGTCTTGGGGGAAGGGAAGTATGGGTAAGTAGGTAATTGTCGGTTGTATGTATAGTATTTGAGAGTTTGGAGGTCGGGTGAATAAATTTGACTGGAAGGGAGATTGAACTGTACAATAATGTGGAGTTTTGGTAGATAGGTATATCCAGTCAGGACGGACGGGGACTACTCTAAATTATTTTCTCCAAATACGTGTACTGCTGCTACCCTAAAGGACCTGTCCTGTCCTGGTCCTTAACCACTACATGATACAGAGAGAGAGGAAAGAAGAACGAAAGGGAAAAAAAAAAAACTCCATTCGTAGCTGTAACCCCCAAGTCCCAAATACCACTGCCCGGGCAGTGATAAGAAAAAAAGTGTAAGGACAACAAGAAATAATAATGACATCATGCAAGAAATATCCCGAGCGTGCAAAAAAGGTATGAGATGATTGAGGAAAAAAAAGGAGATGATGATGGTGATGAGATGATGGGATGAGATCGGATCATGCATGCTGTTTGGATCGTTCAACCCCCGCACAGCAGACTGATCGCGCAGTTGACTGGATAGGGCATACTACATTACTCTTCGGTGACCTCCTCCACGCGGGGGGCCAGGTTACGCTTCACGGCACTTGAGGCATCCGGTGTGGCGGTGGCTGTGGTTGCGGCGGATGGAGCGGAGTCGGTGGATGCGCCTTCGACCTTCTTGGCCTTCTTCTTCTTCTTTTCCTGGGGAGAGGTTAGAGGGGGTGCTGTAGGGAAGGTTTTGGAAGGGTCTTTCTTACCTCTTGCCAGCCCCACAGAGGCTTGAAACTGTCGAAGAATCCAACGTCCTCGAACAGGTTGGGGAAGAGCCACAGACCAGGAGGCACGACGAAGACGGTGACGCAGAACAGGATCAAACGGAAGATGGACATGACGAAGAAGAGACCCAGCAGACCCATCATACCGACACTCAGATACCACACACCCTGGCGCATGAACATGGGCCACAGAGGGAAGAGCACCACGGCAAAGATAGCGATCACCACGGCGACAGCCATGACCTTCTGCTTCCACTGCGGTCCCTCATACAGCCAGACGTAGTGCATCATGGGATCGGTTTCCTGGTGCTGCTCGATGCGCACTGTCCACTGACCCTTGGTGCGGTTCTTGGCCTTGGCGTGGTTGTGGCCCGCGTGGGGATCGACCTTGGACACCCGCAGAGCCAGGAGCGACAGAGGAAGAAGCTTGAAGACGTTCTCAGCGCTTGCGCGGTCGGTGACGGGGGGGAGGATCGAGTTCTTTTTGCCAGCTGCCTTGGCGTAGGCGGGCGATTCGAGGGCGCGGATGGCACGTTTAACTGGGATCTGTCAGCTACAAATGGTGGAGGTCCTGATGAGTCCGGCCATAGCTCACCTTTGAAGAGTTGCTTTCTTTGTCCGTCCATGATACATGTGCGCGTCTTCAGGTTCTGCCCCTGTAGGAACTGGGCCACGGCGATCGCCTTCGGGTCGGGAGGGTTGGAAGGGTTCACGGGCACCTGGCGGGTCTGCTGCTGGGGCTGGGGCTGGGGAGGCGCCGGTAGATTCTGTCCAGGCTGGCCTGGCGGTTGAGACCCATTTGCCTGGGCTTGTGCTTGAGCTTGAGCCTGTGCGTGTCGCTGGGCCTCGACCTGTCTCTGATGAGCGGCGAGAGCCCGCATTCTCAGCTGGGCGACGTATTGTTCGGTCGACATGTTGTGCTTCGCAGCATCGGCAGCCAGTTGTTCGCGCTGCTGTTTGGCAAACTCCTCGGGGGTCAGACCGCGCTTTGCAGCTTCAGCGGCGAACTGTTGCTGCATGGCGGCCATCTGCTGGGGAGACGGGCCGGGCGCCGCCATGGTGAAAGGCGCCGGGTGAGGAAGACGGAGTGAATGGCGAGAAAAGTCAATTTAGTAACACCGCGCAGTGAATGCGTCCAATGTCGTCAGCGCTCGGGACAGAGAAGTGGGAGGTGGGAAAGCTGACGGGGCAAAGAGAGCAAGAGTTGAGTTGGCGAGACAAAAAGGCCAGATGGTGTTCCGCGGCCTGTCAAAGGGTCCGCCGATCGCTCCTCACCGCCTTCGCCGCCGCCCGCCCGGCTTCCTCGGGTCGTCGCGGAGCATCGCATCGCATCCCATCCCATCGCTGCAATCGATGTGACATCTCCAATGGCCAGTTCCTGTTCCATGTGATCCGTGTGCCCCCCCCCCCCCTCTGTCATGCCTGATTTGCCCTCGCCTGCGCTCCAGATACGCGCCCTGCGGTTCGCCCCTCCATGTCATTGACGTTCGACGCCGATGTCTCGTTGAATGCGACTGAGGCAGCCGTCTTCCTCGTAAGTCCGAGTCCGAGTGCTATCATGAACTCACTCATAGTGGCCCCCACACCCCGGATTGCCCTGCTGACACGCCCATCCAGAGCGAACGAGATGTAGCCGGCCAAATCCCCATCAACTTTGTCACCACCTCCGCGGTGTCCCTCCAGGCAGCATGTTTTCAAGACAACATCTTCGATGCGAACGCCGCGGGGAAGTGCTTCTCCAACCTGCTGGCTGTCGGCTACCGGCACTTTCTCGTCGATCTATACTGGTCCCCCGATCAACGGGACTGGCTGTTCTGTCCCGTCTCGATCCCTCAGGATAACACCGTCGTGACGGTCTCATCCACCTATTCGACCACCGCGACTGCAACCACCAATGCGGCCCAGGCCACCGTCACTGAGACGGCGAGCTCGTCCGGGTCGATGTTATATGAACTGGGCCCGTACCGCTGCTCCAAGAATCTCAACCTCTCCGACCTGATCAGCGTATTCCATGATTTCTTCCAGGGCTACAGCTCCGAGTTGACCGTCTACACGCGGTTCATCTCTCTCAATCTCCACGCGGCTGCCAGTGCCACCACCCCCGAGGAGCCCGCATCAACCGTAACCGGCGCCCAGCTGCCCACTGAATCCGAGTACATCAGCTCCCTATTCGACAACCATCTTTCCTCCTACATCTACATGCCATCGGAGCTCGCTACCGAGCGTGCAAACCTAAACGAATCTTGGTACGAAGTCGAGGACGATTACAAGCCAATCACGGAGTACTTCACTCTCAACGTAGACGCCAACGGCGACCAGAACACTCCCGATGGCTGGCCCTGCGGCAAGTACCTCCAACTAGCAAAACAGAAGCGTCTGCTCCTAGAATACGGAACCATCGATCCCCAAATGCAAGCCTACAACCTATCCTACCTAGGCGACGTCATCTTCCCCTCAGACTACCTAACCTCCACGATCTCCGTCTCCCTCGACGACGACGACACCATCGACACCGGCTGCTTCTACAACCCGTCCGCCTCCACCGTGGCGCAAGTCAACTCTTCATGGGCCCAATCCGACTACATCCCCGTCCCGGCAGGCCTAAACCCCAACGAAACCATCGCGCAGATGTCCTTCGTAGTCTCCAACCTAACCGCCTGCGGCCTCACCCCAACCCTAAACAACACGCTCTTCAACAAAACCGCCAACGAAGACGTCACCCCCTACACCGAAATATCCCTCTCCACCTCCTGGGCCTGGGCCGTCGGCCAACCCGCCGACGCCGCCTCCTCCGACGACAACAACTACAAATCGATCGACCGCTGCGCCGTCATAGACATCGCCCTCAACGGCCACTGGCGCGCCATCAACTGCACCGAGTCGCGCTACGCCGCCTGCCGCGTCCAAAACCTGCCCTTCACCTGGCAACTCTCCACCACGCCCAATACCTTCCAGGCCGCCCACACCTCCGGCTGCCCCGAGAACACAACCATGGACGTGCCCCGCACCGGCCTCGAGAACACCTATCTGTACCAATACCTCCTGAGACAAACCGAGCTCCTCGACCCGACATCTTCGGACCCCGCCAGGACGAAAGTCTGGCTGGATTTTAATTCCATCGACGTCGAGTCCTGCTGGGTCAGGGGCGACTCGGATACCCCGTGTCCGTATGCGTCTGACCCGCAGCAGTTGGAGAGACGGACTGTCCTGGTTGCTGCCATCGCCGGGATCGTGATCTGTATTATCGCGGCGTTGACCCTGTTCGTGAAATGTAATGCCAATCGCCGTAATTCGAGGCGGAATAAGAGGATGATGAAGGGGTGGGAGTATGAGGGTGTTCCGTCGTGATTTTGTTAGCAGTTTTTTTTTTTTTTCTTTCTTTCAGTGTATATAGTTGACACTGCCGTAGTGTTTGTTTTGATGTACGGCTTGTATAGTACGTGGATATAGTATTTTGTTTAATCGAATGTCTTTGGGAAGGCAATGTTGTGTTATGATGTTGTGGTTTGTTTGTTTGTTTGTGTATATGTAAGTAGACTAACTAGAAAACTATCTGTACTCTACAGCGAGAAACTATAGCAGAAACAAAGGGGAGTATCACAAAAAAAAAGAAAAAAAAAAAAGAGCAACCATAAATCACATAAAATCGTGGTCAAAAATCCTCTCTCGTAACCAGTCCATGTTCCATGTCCATCAAAATCATAATACCAGTGAAAAAACATGTTATTTTTCTTTTCTTGTAAGGGGTTGGTTGAGATCCCAACTATAGCCCGGCAAACCGAGCCCATCCGGCCGCGCGGATGGGGGTGGTGGAGTTCTCGTTGCGGGGGTCGGTGATGATCTCGACGCGGCCCTCCTCGGCCATTTTGCCGCTGACGTCTCGTCTTCGACCGACTCCCAGACCCGCAATGTAGTCGCCATAGGATAAGGACGGCCCCGCCGCCAGGGTATCCGCTCCGGAGTTGCTCACGACACGACCCTTGCGATCGCCGTCGATTGTAGCGGGATCTGCGGAGGGGACACCCAGACCGTGGTCGTCGCCATCATCGTGCTGTTTGAGGGCATTGTAAGCGTTGAACTTCTGGCCCTTCCGGATTGTGACCTTGTTCTTCTTCTGATTGCTGACTTTGCGAGGAGTGCCCAGTACGGGTTTGCTCTCCAGCTCGCCGTAGAAGTTTCCGTTCTTCTGGGGACTGTCGACGGGGGGCTCTTCAACTGGAGGCTTGGGCGAGAGATTGGGGATGTCCGTCAGTGCCATGCGATTGCTCGGGATGCGGGGCTGGGTTTCGTCGGGTTTGGGCTGAGGGGAGGGCGGATTCAGGGCCAACGGGTTGACGCGAAGGGAGTTTATCGTGTCTTCATCGAGGTCTTCATGGTCTTGGAAGATATCAATGTGGTGATCGCCGATATCTTGTTCGACATGGTCATAGATTCCAGACTGATACAGTATGTCCTGGACCTCGTCCTCAGTTCCATAGTGCTCATTTGCTGCGACCGACTCGTATTCTCCGCGCACATTTTCGGTGATCGCTTCTCCAATGTGCAAACCATATCGCTGTGGGTTAAACCAATCCATAACGCCGCCCTTAGGGGCGCCTTCTTCTCTGCTGTAGACGGAAGATGGGTCACGAGGGGCCGGGTGCTCGTCTTGGGGTTCCTCTACTGGTGTGCCAGGTCGCGACGGATACACAATCCAGTTGTCCGAAGCGGGGCTGCCACACTGAGACCGGATGGGATGGGCGGGAGATGGTTTGCGAATCGGCGCACCACGAGGAATGGTTGTCGTTGGTCTGGTGAAGATGTCCGGATTCTCTATGGGGGACGCGATCGTGGTGAGGTCATCTACGTTATCGTTTGGTCGATGGAAGGGCATAGAGTCGACACGGAGCATGGGAGGCATGGGAGGAGCGTCCGGAATATGGTGTGACTGCCTTGCATCCGCAAGATCAGAGGGGACACGGCCATAGTCATTTCGAGTCGGGCTGGTGCGGGTATCCATAAATGGCACATTGCGAGGAAAGCCGATCAGTGGGTCTTCAATGGATACATTGTCCGAGCCCAACGTGGACTTGCTGGCGCGCTTCTCGATGATCTCTGATTTGGTGCGCTTATGAGAACGGGCAGTCAAGTTGTCTTCCAGCGGGTTCATGTCCGGGGGCAGCCGGATGATTTGGCGGAAGATGTTACCCAAAAAGAGGGAAATACCAAGAGAGATCGCATGCAAGCCTGCATTGACGACACCCAAGAGGAATGTGGTCTCTGCGATTTTGGTCGTCACATCAAGGTTGGAACTAAGCAAAGTAGTCCAATCGTATGCATTGTCGGTGTATTGTTTGTAACCCAAATAGGCTGCAAAGACGTAGAACGGGATCAAACCCATGTCGAAGGTTGCAGCAAACAGGTTATAACTAGCCTGGGAGCCAGGGGGTCTCGCGATGGGGGGGCGTCTCAGGCTGTATATCCCGTATATTGTGTGTAAGATCGCGACGGCTGGCTTGAGGGGCGTTAGAACCTGAATCAATGGCTACTTAGGGGTGGGTATCACTTACTCCAACCCTGACAATCCAGATGACGGTTTCCGCGGCATTTTTAATCACAATGGAGCAGAACAAAGACCCAATGGCCCCGACAAGAGACAGTACGCGCAAGCCAAGCTGCACCTTTCGCCCATAGATCACTCGGCCCTTTGTTTTAGGGCTCATTGGGGTCCATCGCGACTTGCCTTCGGGAAGGTTGACGTACTAGAACCAGGGTCAATAAATACAGACAACAGCAGAGAGTTTAGCCGGGCATACCGAGTCTGAATGACGATTGAAGTTCACGAACGGTGCCTTTACCTCGGGCTTTGGTTCGGGTCGAGCCCAGCTCGCCTGTGTGACAGTCTTGGGATTGAAGGGCAGATCGGAGTGGCCGTAAAACCGGTTATGCGACGCGTGGTCATAAATGAATGGCGGTGCGTTATCGCCCATGATCGCTGCGGTAGAAGCCCCAGTCTAATATCGAAGCATCGACCCACGCGATGAGCGGGGGGAAGGAATGTGCACAGACAGGTTAAGCTTAAAGATTAAAGAAAGAATGCTGGTCCAACAAGCTCCAGGGGGGCAGTGGCAGGTGGCAGGTGGCAGGTGGCAAGCAACCGCGGAAAGAGATGTACGAACCGTGGGACAGACGGAAGACATTCGGAATGTCCAGGAGAAATGGAGGAGGAGCAGCACCAGGAACAGCACCAGGAACCGCGCCTGCCTCATCGTGCATCTGCCGCCAATCCACGGCTTTTGCTCGCCCAACCATGGCTCGTTCCCCGATCGTCAACACTCCGATTGTTGCCGCGGCAACTGCCCGACAACCCCCGATAACACTTACACGTGACGCGACTCTCATGCCTTATGTCATCGGCCTCGGAGTTAACTAACTAATCGGCGCTGCTCCGCCTCCGCCCGTGCTTCTCTTCCACTTCCTCTCCTCCCCGCCCGTCCTCAGCGCCATGATCCTCCCCCGGGCTCCCTATATCTGCTCCAATTGCACGGCCCGGACTACCCGTGTGCCGTTGCGTCGCGCATGGCGTCACTCCCAGCTCCCCTCGCGATCGATCTGGCAGCCCCGTCACTACAGCCAGGTGGTTCAAGATGATCGGCCTATCCGCGTGGCCGTGGTAGGGTCTGGCCCCGCCGGCTTCTACGCTGCATACCGGCTGCTCGCAAAGGTGGATACCGCTGTGGTGGACATGTACGAGAAGCTACCGGTGCCCTTCGGTCTTGCGAGGTACGGTGTTGCACCCGATCATCCGGAAGTCAAGGTAAGTGCTCCGACACGGTGACTCAGAAGATACCCGCGATTAACATGCATCGTCCACCTAGAACTGCGAAGATAAGTTCACGGAAGTCGCAACATCCCCGCGCTTCAACTTCATCGGCAACGTCGAACTCGGTACAAACCTCCCCCTCAGCTCTCTCAAGCCGCACTACGACGCCATTCTATTCGCATACGGAGCCCCGAAGGACAAGGAACTCGGAATTCCCGGCGAAAAGGCGACGCGCAATGTCTACTCCGCCCGGGAGTTTGTCGGGTGGTACAATGGCCTTCCCGAGCACCGTGACCTTGCTCCCGACTTGACCGCAGGCGAAAACGCCGTGGTCGTGGGACAGGGAAACGTGGCTCTGGATGTTGCCCGGATTCTGTTGTCGGGTGTCGATGCTCTGCGCAAGACCGATATTGCCGAGTACGCCTTGGAGGAACTGGCAAAGAGCAAGATCAAGCGCGTCCGGGTGGTCGGTCGTCGAGGACCAATCCAGGTACGCTCTTCTCACAGCTACATTGTAGTCGTCGCATACTCACACCTTCCCAACCCATAGGCTGCGTTCACCATCAAAGAGCTCCGCGAGCTCCTCCAACTACCAGGGGTGTCATTCGACCCCATTCCCAAGGACCTATTCCCTTCCGAAGACGTCATGTCCGCTCTCCCGCGGGCCCAGAAACGCCTCGCCCAGCTTCTCGCCAAAGGCTCCACCAACGACCCTGCAACCTCTCCCAAATCATGGTCTCTAGACTTCCTCCTATCCCCCGAATGTCTCCACTGGTCTCCCGTGTATCCCTACCGTCTCTCCCACGTGAAATTCGCCCGCAACGAGCTCGACCCCGCAAACCCATTCCTGTCCAGCGCCAAGGTCACACCCAAGTACCTGTCCAGCGGAAAACGGGCTGAAGTCGAAATCCCCGCGAACACGTTCTTCCGCAGTGTCGGCTACAAGTCACTTGCCCTTCCCGGTCTCGAGGACCTCGGTATCCAGTTCAACGAACAACGCGGTGTGATCCCCAACGACGGCTTCGGGAGAATCACCACCCCCGTCAACACCGGAGAGAATCAACAGCTGCCAGACGGCTCCTTGATCTCCCACCTACCGGGTTTATACTGCGCTGGCTGGGTCAAGCGCGGACCTACCGGGGTCATCGCTTCCACCATGACCGATGCCTTCACCACCGCCGATGCCATCGCGGCGGACCTGAAAACCAAAGGAGAGAAACCCCCTCTACTGAACTCCCCCGGCCAGAGCACCGGACTAGGTTGGGAAGGTGTCCGTTCGGAGGTCGAGAAACTTGGCCTCCGGCCAACGTCATGGGCGGACTGGCAGCGCATCGACCGCGCCGAGCGTCAGCGCGGAGAAGAGAAAGGGAAGGTTCGCGACAAGTTTGGTCGCGTAGCAGAAATGCTCGAGGTCTTGTCATGATGTGCTATGATATATACTACGATGGTTTGGTTTCCGCGATATAGACAATTGTACAGTAAGACACGACTCTATATATATAGATTTCTCCTCTTCAAGCAAGCATTCAATTAACTATGTACCATATTCAATGTTCATATCCAGTCAGTTATGTTGCTATGCATGTCTCATGCTAGATACAAGACATTAATGATTATTTAGGCAGACGCCGCGAAAAAGCGCAAGTGAAACCGAAACCGCAGATCATTCCTTCATGCATTCCGTGTTGGACGGGCCAAGTATGTTTGTGTTTGTTTGTTGTGTTTCCCCCCGGTTCCCTGGTCGGGTCGTGGATTGTGTCGAGTCGAGTCGATTAGATTAGGCGGTGCCAGCACACTGCTCCGCATTCGCCACAGAGTAGGTTGCGGTGATGCGACCCAGGTCCTCGGCCTGGTTGTCGGTCAGAAGGTTCATAGCCTCCAGGCCGATGTTGAAGCCACCGGGAGCGGCGTCAATGGCAGTGATGTAGATCGTGGTGCTCCCGTACGTGAGTCCGTAGCATGTGCCGCAGTTGGGGGAGTTCCAGCCGGGGATGGTGGGAGCGCCTCCGATTCTCGGGAAGCCGGGGACAGAGCCAAAGGTGGGCCACTTGCTGGCCAGGCCGTAGGTGCCGTCGGAGCAGGAGACGGTGTCCATGGAAGTGCCAGAGACATCGTAGGCAGTGTCGTAGGAGACGGAGACGGAGGTATCGGCGGCGGCGTCACTGGCGGGTGCGGCCAGGGCGGAGGAGATGAGGGCGAGTAGGGAGAGAGCAGAGGTGAAGGACTTCATTGTGATAGTGTGTGTTTGTTGTTGAAGATGAACGTCGTTGGTTAGAGTATTGTTTGTTGGTGAGTGAATTGAGAAATGGAGGCTTGTTGTGATGATGGGGAGTTGAGAAGGGGAGGTGGTGGTTCTGTTTATATAGCTTTCTCTTCCCCCCTCCTTCACCTCGGGCTGCAGTGGCGGTGAATATGGTAATGAGGCTTTTGTTGAGCGTGCCGTCTCCCGGGGCGCCTTATCGAAGCCTCCATGGCATTGAGCTGGAGGCCTGATACCTTGAATAGCAACCTCGTCACATAGACATCATTCCCGTATGCCGGACTAGGCCACTGGAAGACATAGATCTGCAAAGCGTCTGCCCGAAGAGTGAGACACTCCCCTCATCTCATGGCGGGCAACATCGCATTAACAGCGAGCGGAGAGACATGCGGGGGCGCAGTGGCCGCGGGGCCGCGATTCAGAGCGCCCGGGCCAATGAGATGGTATGACTCGGGCTTGGTATGAGACATACAGCCTTAGAGCTACTGCCTTTCCACCCGGTGCCTCCGAGGCGGATGACTTGTTTCATGCAGGTAGCCAGATAGTCTGTTTATAGATCAAGGGTCCTATTCATAGACCAGTAAAGTGGCACGACTGTTGGCATTCACTGCCTCGAATCATGCAACCGTCCGCCAAGCAATGGGAGTATGATGCCGCGTTCGGCCGACAAACATGCTCACAGGTATCAGTGGTGCCCGGCATGTCCGGGACCGTGCAGTATATTCTGTAAGTCTAACCCCGTGATTTCTCTTGTAAATCGGGCCTCCCGCTGTTGCATTGGCAGGTTGCGAGCTAAACGAGGCCCTCATGCGCCAAGCCCAAGAGGCTAAAATGATTGGCCAGCCTTGAGATCAAACGAGCATAGCTCTCCGTCGATCAATCCTTCCGCATCCGACATTCGGAACACCTCTCAGGAGGCCTTTGGATAGGTGCATCTTCAATGCCTGAGGCCTTTTTTAACACGAGCCACACGGCATGTCGCTGGAGGGTGAGGCTACGGTTTAGGGCTCTCGAACTTCATGTCCAACAGCCAAACCCTATGTGCCCGGAGTCAGTAGTTGTCCAGCAAAGCGAATGCCGGTGTCACCCGCTCCATAGTCCAGTCACGGTGTTATCCGACGATTCTTACCACGAAGGTGACAAGTGGATGAGGGTTACCCTAAGAGGAAAGTTGTTGGGTTCCTGAGAAAATGCCCAGGCCTGGACGACCCAGCCAGCAGATCGTGAGGAATTGCGTGAACACCGTAGATCACCGGGAGCTTAGTGTCCCATTCCCTCCACGCGAACAGTGATGAATACCTTCATTAGTTGGAGGGAGCCTGCGGCGGTTTATAGATGCTGATTCCGACAGAGTCCCATGGACAAGGTTGCCTCTCGCGTGGGGGAGAACCACGGTTCGACGGCAGTAGTTGACCAGGCGGGATCTTTCAATCCCTTTCCAGCAAGCGGGATCCCGAGCAGCTCAGGGGCAATGGATGAGCTGAGCTCATCGGATGGCTGTTTCACGCTCCAATGCCAACTACTTCCCAGTGTTGCTCTTGGGACGGACCACTTAACCCTATTGATCCGTCTGGATCAGCACCCATCCATGTTATTTAGAGTTTCAGTCACAGTTACCAATCTCCCAAGGCTTGTTCTCTCCTGAAGATCCTCAGCGCACGGGTTGTTCACCCAAACAATGACTTCCAACCACATCGCACACTCGAATCTTTCCTGGAATATACCGTGCCCAAGCATTTTAGACGTGGATGATATGGGGCGTGTTCCTGCTCTGAAGCTAGCATCGATGATCCACGGGAGGCAGGAAGCACGGACGGGTCTGGATGAGAGATGATTGTGGAGGCTATACGAGCATTATTCGTGAGCGATGGAGTTGGAGTCGCGAAGGTCGCACGGCGCCTGAGGCACGGAGGCCATCGCGGCCTCGGCCCTCAGGTGATCTTCTTTCCCTTTTCGCCTTCTCGCCTTCTTCTCGCCTTCTTCTCGCCTTCTTCTCGCCTTCCTCTCACATTCTCACCTTCTCGCCTTCCTTTTCTCCTCTGCTTATGGCTACGACGCTGTGGTTTCAACCCGGCTAGAGGAAAGCCGTCTACTACTTATATACAAATGCTAATCATTCTCGGAATTCCTTCATCCGCTGGGATTGGTCCCAGCTTGCTGGATCTCGATAACTCTGGTTGGACACGCCGCCACCTGGGTTCGACGCGAGGCAGATCCAGTATTCGTTGGGTGCAACGCCCAATCAGACCCGGATAATATCGTGAACGGGGCCGGCGGGCTATTTCCGCCGCTCCATTAAAGATCGTGCTCCGGCGGAGATCACGCACGCGGCGGCAAAGGAGAGGCGCGGTAGCCTCGCTTATTAAGGCGTTATTTGCAGATCATGTCTCTTTCCTGTATCGACGCTGCGAAAGAATACTTCCGCCCCTCGGCCAGACTGCAGGACACCGTTCAGGAGTCCAGGGCTCTAATCGTCACTCGGCTTCGCTTCTACCCATGCAGTCCTCAAACACTGGTTCCTTGGAAAGAGCCCCAAACCCTCTATGAGGGTAATCTCCGACTGCGCGTTGCCACATGCACTGGCAACCTTATCATAACAGGAGCATGAATCAACAGAGTACTGATCCGCAGGGTATAGAGGCTCAGTCCAGAGATCCAAGCCCGAGCGTAGCCACCCCTTTCCTTCCCAAGTTCCCACACGGTACACCATTGGGAGATCGGCAGTTGCTCACTAGTGTGGGAACGTTTGACCAGTTTCTCGAGTCTTCGGTGGCTGCACCGCGGAGAATGCCATGTCGCTTGACTCAGGAGTGGATCTTGATAAAGGAACCGTGCTGACTATACCCAAATAGAATACTCGCTATAGCCTATGCAAGCTTCGGTCCCTTTCCTACACGCGCTACTATCCACTAAACGCTGGTCAATCCTTATTCATTCGGCTGCTCCATACATTATCTAACGATCTGTGGCTCCTTCCTAAATCTTAATCTGTTATGGGAACAAGTAGCGAAAATGAAATTAAAAAAAAAAACCACAGAGCTTTCGTGGAGACGGAATGACGCCCAGACTTCCTGACCCATAGGATCCCAATTCCTGGTCCGTAACCTATAGGATATAAACACCATGCTCTTCCTTTTTCCAGCGCCTCGCGCTGACCCTTGGACACTCCCTCCTTAGACGTCCCAGGCCAGGTGATGAACGATGTTTGCTCTAGCACGGTTGTTACATGCGCTATCCAGCGAGGGTGCCGGCACGACGCACCTCGCTGGACGTTCTTCGATGACGCAAGAAATCGAGGGCAGCGATAAAGCCGGTTTCATCGCCATGGGTGTCATTGCAGCATTTTCCTTCATTGCGGCCTTCGGCCTTCTGTCTTTCCTTACCTACCGTTTCATTTTCTGGCGCCGATACTATAAACGGCCCTTGGCAGAGAACCAATACGTCCTTCTCATTTACAACCTCCTCATTGTCGACATCCAACAAGCAACGGCGTTCCTACTATGTCTTCATTGGATTTCCAAGGGTCATGTCTACTATCCAAGTGCGCCTTGTGTCCTTCAAGGGTGGTGGATTCAAACTGGAGACCCCGGGAGTGGTTTGTTCGTGCTGGCCATTGCACTCCACACAGGTGCTGTGGTCCTTAGAGGGCGACAGTTGCCGTATCCGATCTTTGTGGGTTGCATCATAGGATTATGGATATTCATCATCGTCCTGGGGTTGATTCCGGTCGGGATGTTTGGGTCTGAGACATTTGTTATCTCAGAGGCTGGCTGGGTAAGAGCTTGTAAATCCGTCGCAAACTTTCAAATTGCTAACCATCCATCGCCATGATGAAAGTGCTGGATCGGCCCCGATCATGAAACTGAGCGTCTTTGGGTACATTATTTATGGATTTTCCTTTCAGAATTCGGAACCATTGTCCTCTACGGAATCATGTTCTTCTACCTGCGAGCTCGTATGAAGCAGGTAGCCAGTCTCCGACAGAACCACCAGGAGAACCTGAAGCGGTTGAACCGGGTCGTCATTTACATGGTTATCTACCCGCTCGTCTATCTTGTGCTCTCTCTTCCCTTGGCCGCAGGACGCATGTCGACGGCCCGTCATATCGTTCCCAGCCGAGCATATTTTGCAGTAGCTGGGTCTCTGATGGCGCTTTCGGGTCTGGTGGATGTGCTCGTTTACACGCTTACCCGTCGACACTTGCTGCTCGAGACGGAGCTCAGCACTTCGGATCGGATGTACAACTACACGGAGTCGAATGCATACCAAACCCATATCACGACGGGCAGAGACGGCAAGAAAACACGCAAGGGGTCCCGGTTCCGGCGGGGCATGCAGAGCATCAACGACACGGTCAACGACAACCGCGACTCGTCCACTGACGACATTGTGCGCAAGACCGACATGGAGCTGGCGGACCTCGGCCATGGGGTGTACCAGGAGACGACAATTGAGATTTCGCATGAGCCAGCAGACCCAGAAGAATTCCAGAAGGGGGGTCGCCACAGCGGGTGATGTGAGTGGAGATTCGCCATGGAGGGGAGCTGGCGTGCAAATCGTTACACCTTTCCTTACATTTTCCTTTTTTTTTTTTTTTTTTCTTCTATGTTTTGCAACGATCCTTGTCACGAGAGACCCCACGATACCACACCTAAGTATACTAGTTGATTAATCTCTAATTTATCATGAGACCCCTGAATTTTGGCATCTGATAGTCTGACGGACAGCTACATTTTGAGACTTCTTGGCCTATTGGGTTTAGAATCCGCCTGTCCACAGGCCGGACGAGGTGATACACTTAGCAGCAACCCACCGGGATACGAAGCGTCGATGCAGCGGAGCATCCGCCAATCATCCACCTGGACACCCGTCTTGCATCACGATCAGCGGTTCTGTCCCACTTGGATCGAAGCTTGAGCGACCGGATTGGGTTCCACAGCATCGGTCCGAGTACAAGGTTTGCATGGCTTGACCAAAGCCGACGTCGATTCGTCAGCTGCGCGTCGGGGGACCTCGATCATTCCTGTTTGGGGCAGGCGTTCGGCCCCATATCCGCTTTTCCGACTTTCCCGATGGAGCAATTTCTCTTTCGGTGCTTAGGGGGATGTCCAGAGCCAGACTCCCCGACTCCCAGTCGACTACTGTGTTGTCGGACGAGAGGGGAGGCCCTCGGTAGTTGAACCCTGGTTGAAGGGTAGGAACTTACCGCAAGCTACCAGAATTTCAATTCTGGCAGGCAGTGAACAGCAATAATTGAAAGTTTCCAAGACCCTGAGATGGTGGCACAAGCAAACCATGAATCTAGGCTCAGATTGGGTTCAAGATGTCTTGCAGCAAACTTACACAACTGCAATCCCTCAACCGCCTATTTAGATGATACCATTCCACATGTCTTCACAAAAAAAGAGAAGAAGAAAAAAACAACCAGACGCCTGTCTCCCCTCTGGCTAAGCCACCACCAAAACCCCCCAACGAGTCGCGTCCTCGCTATACCAAATACTCAGGACAGCAAAAATAAGCGACATTTTCCCAACCCAAGCAACCGAAATAATTTTACGACTCCACTGCCACACGCCATTCCCCATAACAATCTACTGTGGTACACAGCACACAGTAAACTAACACCACTGTGCCACCACCACCTATCCTCAATCCAGTTAATCTCCCCCCTCCCCTCAAGGCCCCAACTCTCCAAAGTCCAAAGGGACCCATTCTTTCCCCTTCGCGATATAGCCATCCCGATTGCCGACTTCCGCTGACCGGACCACCTCCCCCCCCCCCCC